>APFE030374335.1:146038-164950 GCA_000404065.3 Pinus taeda
CCCAGTCGGAGCCACTACACCAAACGGAAAAGGAGCTGCACTAAGGTCCGGACCGGGTGGTTTCCCCCAATGTTGACGCAACGATTTTCGAGGCGTCAACACAACCAAGAAAACTTGGATTTATTGTATTAGAAATAAATCTAATGTATTTGATACTTTCAAGAAATGGAAAGATTTGGTTGAAAATGAGACAGGAAAAAGTATGAAGTGTTTCAGATTAGACAATGGAGGTGAATATTGTAGCAAAGAGTTTGATAGGTACTGTTTAGAGAATGGAATTCGTAGAGAGAAGACAGTTCTAGGAACAACACAAGAAAATGGTCTGTCAGAAAGGATGAACAAGACAATCATGGAGTGTGCAAGGTGCATGACATTGCATGTAGGATTGCCTTTACAATTTTGGGTAGATGCTATAGATACTATTGTTTATCTAATAAACAGAGGGCCTTCAAGTTTCTTGGATGGTGGTATTCTAGAGGAGGCATGAATAGGTAAAAAGGTAAATTACTCTTTTTTAAAGACTTTTGGTTGTGAATCCTTTGCGCACTTAATAAATAAAATAGACAAAAGCTTAAGGCAAAATCAAAGAAATGTACCTTTATTGGATATGGTGTTAATGATTTTGGTTATCGCTTTTATGATCATGAAAAACACAAAAACATTAGGTGGAGAGATATCATATTCAACGAAAAGGTTTTGTATAAGGATCATCTGTAGGAAAAGAAACAGGAAAAATAAAACAAAGAATATGTTATCACTCAGGTTGTTCCCTTTAACTCCCAAGGGAATACGGCCGAGGTAACCACAAACCAGTCTTTGGACTGCAGGTCCTAGCCTACCAACTGTAAGAGAGGGCTCTCTCTTCAGGATTTTAACTTTGTTTAAGGGGTGATTTTAGGCTAGATAGGAGGCACATGGGTTTGATTTGATTTTTGATTGATGGGGTGGTTGATCTTATTCAAACTGAGTTGACATGCAAAGAGTAAGAAGTTCAAACCATTGGGCATGGAGTCATGTATGTGAACTAAGGTGTGTTTTTTCTCTGGTAGAAGAGGGGAATATGGAGCAGGATAGCCACACATGGCATAATGTTTTTATGCTGGAACAAGAGTGAAACGGAAGTTAGGGAACGAGAGGCAATTAAGAATCTCTCATCCAGCCAAAGAGGGAAAGTGGATGAGTGATATCTGGGAGAAATGAAGAATTCCCAGACAACATTCATATGTGAAAGGGACAACTTAAACAGGTGCAATTAAGAATGCATATTCATCACTGTTTCAGAGGAAAACATGGAAAGTTACAAGAATTGAGCACAGAGGGCATGAAAACCAATTCTGGTCTATTCTTTTTTCCTGCAACTTAGATTATGATATATATTTTATACAGCTACGTATAAACTGATAAACAAAGGGAGGGACAACTTATTGAACCATGAGCAAGCACGAGAATTCCATACCAATTTCTTCAGCCATTGAAAACATAACCAACCAGCTCAGATGCAAGTATTCCAGCAATATTTGATTATAGAAGTTCTTAAATATTTACAGTGCAGCTCTCAGAATGAGATATCAACCAAACAACCCACCAGCCTTTATTACATTGTTTAGGGTTGTATTTTTAGGCAAAATATCTACAACAAAGATCTCCTAGAAGATATTTTTCAAGAAATAAATGCAGTTAACCTAACTTGTCTTATAAGTAATGAAATATCTATCTAATGCTGCGCTGGGGGTAGCTGTTTCAAAATGTGGCTATCTGTCGTCCTCTGGCAGCTCTGCTTGTCCAAACTACAATTGCTGCGCCTTTCACTTCTCACCTGCACCTCTTATTCGGTTGCTGCTCCTAGGTGACTGTGATTACCATTTAATTTGTTATGATTCGGTTTTAATGGCCTGTGACTCCGTCTTGGTATGCATTGATTTGGTTTGGATGGTCTTTAATGCTTTCCCGGCTCTGATATGGTCGATTTGATACTCTCTGCCGCTTCACTGATACTCTCTGATTGAATCGGGGCTTCTTCCTCTCTCTGATGTGGTAAAAACTGTTAAATCGCCCCTTTTCTGCCCTTTCGCGGAAAAAACAGTCACTGAGAAAAAAGATTCCCCATTTTGGCCTATTTCCCGTAGCGATGCACGATTAGCTCTAATCGTGCATCGAAAACTGTCTTAGAATTTGATTCCGGGCCTCCGAAGCCTTGATTTCACTCTTGCGCGTTTTCCTTTTCGCGGACGATGTCAGCGGTACGGCGGATGATGTCAGTGGTACGGCGGATGACGTCAGCAGTGGGACCCAGTACAGATGATGACGTCAGTAGTGTGACATGGCAGGGTGACGTAGTAGGGTGCAGCGCAGTGGCCGGTGAGGTGGCGGCATCATCATGCGGTGAAGTGGCAACAGTGGAGGGTAGTAAGCGGTTTGTGTCGGACCGCTTTTAGTACGAGGGAGGTATCTGTTAGGGGCGGCCCGACGCAATAAAAAGCCGCCAAGTGTCTCGGTGTACAATGGTGAAACTGTCGACCATCGGGCACTATGGTGCAATCATGTAAGGGTGCCTGATATGCACGGGCCGTCGGATCTGGGAGAGACGATCCGACGATGGACGGAAGGGGAAGATGAGCGGGTTTTAACCAACAAGCGTGCGCGATAAACGTTTGATTATTCGCGGCGGTGGTGGGTTTTAGACTTTAGGTTTTGGGGTTTGAATGTGCGTTCAGGGTCATGGTTATTCATTGATCAAATATCAATGAAATCCAAAGGTTATGCATGCGCGGGGTGGGGTGTGGCTTGGTTATTTATTTAACCAGAGGTTTAAATAAATCCCAAGGGAAACGAAGGTGGAAGGGCTGATACCAAGGCCCCAGATAGACCTGGCATCTCCCTGACTTTGGTTTATTAGGCTATAGTTTCCATGGGGTGGGATATTAAATATTGTTTTGGTTTTTTATATAGTTTTTCGTAGAATAGGGATGGGAAAGTAGTTAGGGAGCTATATAGTAGAATTAGGAGTTAATATGACTTGGTGGAGTGGAAATGTAAGGGGAATGATGGATTTGTGCAAAGATTATTTTTACACAAGAAATGTGGCTTCTTTTCACTAAGCCAATCTCAGATGTCAACTTGGCTTTTAAGCAAAAATGGAATGAAAAAAATGGACTCTTGAGCAGATCCTAAGGTCCTTGAGGGGATGTTAGTGAATGAGTTTGGGAAATAAGAAGAGAGGGGAGTTAGAGATGCCTTGCCTGATCTGATCAATATGGGAAAGTGCCACCAAAATGTGATCTGGATAGATATGACACTTGAAAATATGAAATGGATCACATAGCTTGATTACTGCAACTGTAAAACTACCTACCCAGCCTACATTTACCTAGAATTTTTCTTCTTTTGGTTTGGGTGCATTTGAACTGGAAAACCAAAATTTTCAACTGTTTCCTTTATTTACTGTCCTCCTATCTACATCTACACTTATTCCATCCAGGGGCTTAGATTGCGCTGTTGAGCACCCTTTCTTCTCTACCTATCTAAGAATCTGCCCAGATTAAGCTGTTTGGACACATAATGATTCTCTATATTCTACAACAGAAAATTGAAACCTAGGGAGACCAAGATTAAGCTGTTTGGATCTCCCTTTGACTAAAAATTATTCAAAAATGGAATAACTCCTCAAAATTTGGAATACAACAAAGGCATTTTAGGCTGGTAGACCCTCACGGACACTTTCTTCGGACTGAGTATCAAATATGGAACATTGCAGCCTACAGAGCATGACATATTTAGCATGTAAAATGTCAATCATGGACAATGAATACCTGCTATGAGCAGGAGGCTAATAGTGGCTCCACTTGGGGATGGCCTTTCCTTGTGAAAGGCCAAGAATAGTAGGTCAGAATGCCTTGATCTTCACTTGTTTCTTTACTCTGAAAACTTTCCTCTGCTGGTTGTTTTATTTATGAACATGACAGCAGAACTTGAAGAGATTATGGCCTTCACTTCGGGCTTCAACTGCAGCAAGCTTGCTATCTAAACAAAAACTGAAATCCTACCTACCTACTCTAACCAGCACTTACTTTGCTGTTAGGTGAAATGAAATAACCAGTGTAGCCATTCAAGCATTATAAACATGAACGAGCTTTGCTGCTTGTGCTTGCTAGCAGAAAAAACTAAGATCTTGAAATATGATATGGCTTTGCTAATCTTTGAGAAGATCAGGAAACTGATGACCTTATTTGCTAAAACAAGAAACTGTGCAAAAAGGGTCATTAAGCATATATACATTATTACCGAACTGAATTGAAGCACTGTACAAAGGTCTAGGATCACTATCATGCCTTGGAATAGGGATATCATCCATACTATGATACTGAGACACACATCTTGCTAGTGGAGAAGAGGACCTATCTACTTCATCATACCCCCTGTCAGCACATGCATCATATACCACCTGAACTGACATTTGCAATTTATTACAAGCAGGCTCACATGGCCTTTGACTGATCTACACAGGCTGCTCCTTTTATTCTCTGAAAACCTTGGATGGATAAACATAAATAGGTAGGGGATCCACATGGATGACTTGATCATATGTTGCTGCTTCTAAGTCTTCTTCCATCTGATACTTGATGGCTCTGTGGGGCTGCAAAGCTAGAGGCAATATATTTTGAACACTGGTTTGGGTTTCCTCCAGATGATCCATATCAACAGCTGCTAATATTTGCTTATTAATTGTATGATAGTTTTCCTTAATAAACTGAAAAGATTCGAAACAAAATGTTAAAGTTCCTTCATTGAAATCAAAATTTTCTGCGCTTTCCTCCTTTACTTCATAGCTGAGATAGGCAGGTTGCTCATTGAATTTGGGCTGCTGACCCTGAATTTTTCTTTCTGCCAAACTAGGTTCTAATTCCTCTGTAAGGATGATTTGGTCATTAGGCTCATCATCATCATCATATTCATCATATTTTGGCAAGCAATTGAAAGAAGGGAAGATGTTATGTTCATATAGTATATCAGGAGATTGCTCCATCATGTATGGCTGTACGAATATATCATCTGTTTTGTGGTAGATTTGTTCATGAATGTCATTACTTTCCTGTTGCAAAACAGATATGTTCATATGTTCTAAACATTCCACTTTCATTGTGATCATTTCTTCTGACCTTTGTAACCAACCATGAAGCCTTTCTTCTTGCTTTGCTTTGCGGTTTTCCTCCCTAATCTTCAGATTTGCCTCTATGTCCACTGCCATGTCCTGCATTTGTTCCATAGTAGGGGGACTCCTTTCTCTCAAACGGAATTCTATTTCTGGGTCACAAGCTCTTGGATAATGCACTAGAGCTAGATGAAGGGGAGGTCTAATATTCAAAGGCAGAGCATGATAAACTTGATTGAATCGATCATGAAATTGTTGAACAGATTCACTTGGATTTCTTTTTAACTAATTATATTCTTCAATGAGCAAGAGGAAATTAAGTTTGATCGTCCATCTATCAAGGAAGATCTTGGAAAATTGTTGAAGATTAGAGATGCTAGCCTCAGGCAATGCTTTAAACCAAGTCCTAACTTCACTTTGCAAAGAAAGGGCAAATAGCCCGATACTAACATCCTCATCCTCTACTTCAAATATATTAAGATAATCTTCAAAGGCTTGGATATGCTTTTGGGCAGTAATACCATTCTCTCCATCAAATCTTGGGAGATAATCAGGATGATTTTTGGGTAGAGGATTAAGCAAAGGAGGCAACACAAGAGGCTTATACCTGTCAAGAACTTTACGGGGCACGGGAGTATGTACAGGAATTGGCTAAATGGGCTCAATATGAACATGAATAGCATGATTGGCTTTGATATTTGTTTCCTCCTTAGCTATATGATGATTCTCAGCAGATTTTAGAGGCTGCTGCTGTAATGTGCAAGGAGGCCTTTCAACAATATTTTCAAAGGGCAAGTCATGAAAATTTAATTTAAAATCGTTTTTAAAATACAATATACACAACAAAATTTTGTGGAAGAGAAGAACATGACCTGTTGGATAGTAGTCCAGGTCAACAGGCTGATCTGCTCATATATTTCTCTTGGGTTCATTTCTCTAGTGGAGTCTTTATTATGGGGATTATGTGGAGTCGCCAGGTGGATAAGTAAATCAACTTGGAAGGGCTTGATCTCTGTCCACCACACAGATCAAGACTTAATATGCAACAAGAAGCTAAATATTTTTTGCTTTTTGAGATTTTTTGTGATTTTTGTGATTTTTCAAAATAAGTTTAGGAATTATTGGAAAGGAAAACTAATAAAAAATGGGGATTTACAGTAATGAACAGATGATTATCCCCAGTGGAGTCGCCATTATGTTATCACTCAGGTTGTTCCCTTTGACTCCCAAGGGAATACGGCCGAGGTAACCACAAACCAATCTTTGGACTATAGGTCCTAGTCTACCAACAGTCAGAGAGGGCTCTCTCTTCAGGATTTTAACTTTTTTTAAGGGGTGATTTTAGGCTAGATATGAGGCACATGGGTTTGATTTGATTTTTGGTTGATGGGGTGGTTGATCTTATTCAAACTGAGTTGACATGCAAAGAGTAAGAAGTTCAAACCATTCGGCATGGAGTCATGTTTGTGAACTGAAGTGTGTTTTTTCTTTGGTAGAAGAGGGGAATATGGAGCAGGATAGCCACACATGGCACAATGATTTTATGCTGGAACAAGAGTGAAATGGAAGTTAGGGAACGAGAGGCAATTAAGAATCTCTCATCCAGCCAAAGAGGGAAAGTGGATGAGTGATATCTGGGAGCAATGAAGAATTCCTAGATAGCATTCATATGTGAAAGGGACAGCTTAAACAGGCGCAATTAAGAATGCATATTCATCACTGTTTCAGAGGAAAACATGGAAAGTTACAAGAATTGAGCACTGAGGGTATGAAAACCAATTCTGGTCTATTGTTTTTTCCTGCAAATTAGATTATGATATATATTTGATACATCTACGTATAAACTGATAAACAAAGGGAGGGACAACTTATTGAACCATGAGCAAGCACGAGAATTCCATACCAATTTCTTCAGCCATTGAAAACACAACCAGCCAGTTCAGATGCAAGTATTCCAACAATCTTTGATTACAGAAGTTCTTAAATATTTACAGTGCAGCTCTCAGAATGAGAGATCAAGCAAACAACCCACCAACCCTTATTACATTGTTTAGGGTTGTATGTATAGGAAAAATATCTACAACAAAGATCTGCTAGAAGATCTTTTTCAGGAAATAAATGCAGTTAACCTAACTTGTCTTATAAGTAATGAAAATATCTATCTAATACTACGCTGGGGGTAGCTGTTTCAAAATGTGGCTATCTGTCATGCTCTGGTAGCTCTGCTTGTCCAATCTGCAATTGCTGCACCTTTCACTTCTTACCTACACCTCTTAGTCGGTTCTACTGCTCTTAGGTGACTGTGATTCCCATTTAATTTGTTATGATTTGGTTTTAATGGCCCGTGACTCTGTCCTGGTATGCATTGATTTGGTTTGGATGGTCTTTAATGCTTTCCCGGATCTTATATGGTCGATCTGGTACTCTCTGCCGCTTCACTGATACTCTCTGATTGAATTGGGGCTTCTTCCTCTCTCTGATGTGGTAAAAACTGTTAAATCGCCCCTTTTCTGCCCTTTCATGGAAAAAACAGTCACTGAGAAAAAATATTCCCCATTTTGGCCTATTTCCCATAGCGATGCGCGATTAGCGCTAATTACGCATCGAAAAATGCCTCAGAATTTGATTCCCAACCTCCGAAGCCTCGATTTCATTCTTGCGTGTTTTCCTTTCGGCAGATGACATCAGCGGTACAGCAGATGATGTCAGTGGTACGTCGGATGATGTTAGCATGACGTCAGTAGTGGGACCTAGTACGGATGATGACGTTAGCAGGGTGACGTGGTAGGATGACGTAGAAGGGTGCAACACAGTGGCCGGTGAGGTGGTGGCATCATCATGCGGCGAAGTGGCAACACATTAGGGCGGTAAGCGGTTTGCATCATACCACTTTTGGTACGGGGGCAGTATCTATCAGGGGCGGCCCGACGCAATAAAAAGCTGCCAAGTGTCCCGGTGTAGGAATGTAAAACCGTCGACCATCGGGGACTATGGTGCAGTCAT
This sequence comes from Pinus taeda, assembly GCA_000404065.3. NCBI lineage: Eukaryota > Viridiplantae > Streptophyta > Pinopsida > Pinales > Pinaceae > Pinus > Pinus taeda. The sequence continues at coordinate 154,191 of APFE030374335.1, forward strand.
GTAAGGGCACCCGATATGCATGAGGGCCGTCATATCTCGAAGAGACGATCCGACAGTGGACGGGAGGGGAAGATGAGCGAGTTTTAACTAACAAGCGCGCACGATAAACGTTTGATTATTCACGGCGGTGGTGGGTTTTAGACTTTAGGTTTTGGGGTTTGAATGCGTGCTCGGGGTCATGGTTATTCATTGATCAAATATCAATGAAATCCAAAGGTTATGCATGCGCGGGGTGGGGTATGGCTTGGTTATTTATTTAACCAGAGGTTTAAATAAATCCCAAGGGAAACGAAGGTGGAAGGGCTGATACCAAGGCCCCAGATAGACCTGGCATCTCCCTAACTTTGGTTTATTAGGCTATAGTTGCCATGGGGTGGGATATTAAATATTTTTTGGGTTTTCTATATAGTTTTTCGTAGAATAGGGATGGGAAAGTAGTTAGGGAGCTATATAGTAGAATTAAGAGTTAATATGACTTGGTGGAGTGGAAATGTAAGGGGAATGATGGATTTGTGCAAAGATTATTTTTACACAAGAAATGTGGCTTCTTTTCACTAAGCCAATCTCTGATGTCAACTTGGCTTTTAAGCAAAAATGGAATGAAAAAAATGGACTCTTGGGCAGATCCCAAGGTCCTTGAGGGGATGTTAGTGAATAAGTTTGGGAAATAAGAAGAGAGGGGAGTTAGAGATGCCTTTCCTGATCTGATCAATATGGGAAAGTGCCACCAAACTGTGATCTGGATAGATATGACACTTGAAAATATGAAATGGATCACATAGCTTGATTACTGTAACCACAGAACTACCTACCCAGCGTACTTTTACCAAGCATTTTTCTTCTTTTTGTTTGGGTGCATTTGAACTGGAAAACCCAAATTTTCAACTTTTTCCTTTATTTACCGTCCTCCTATCTACATCTACACTTATTCCATCTAGGGGCTCAGATTAAGTTGTTGAGCACCCTTACTTCTCTACCTATCTAAGAATCTGCCCAGATTAAGCTGTTTGGATCTCCCTTTGATTGAAAATTCTTCAAAAATGGAATAACTCCTCAAAATTTGGAATACAGTAGAGGTATTTTAGGCTGGCAGACCCTCATGGACACTTTCTTTAGCCTGAATATCAAATATGGAACGTTGCAGCCTACAGAGCATGACATATTTAGCATGTAAAATGTCAATCATGAAAAATGAATACCTGCTATGAGCAGGAGGCTAACAGAATACAGAGTGCTTGACGAGATCACAGGAAAAGTGATGAGGCCTGAAAATCATAATGATCAATAGTGAGAACAACAACCACAATAGAAACAAACACCTCAAACACCTGAAAGTGGTGTTAGAAGATCTATCGGGATAATTAGACTCCCTGAACGATACTCTCCTTCATTATATCATCTATTGTTGATTGATTTGGTGAACCAGAATGTTATGAAGAAGAACTGCATGTAGAAACTAGGAAGAAGTGGAAGCAAGCCATGAAAGAAGAGATGGACTCCTTAGCACATAACCAGACTTGGGACTTAGTCATGTTGCCTGTAGGAAAAACAAAATTCTAGAATAAATGGGTTTATAAGTTGAAGGAAGAATATGGAGGTAGAAAAAGGTATAAAGCTAGAGTTGTGGTGAAAGGGTTTACATAGAAAAGGGTATAAACTTTGATGATATAATTTCTTCTATTATTAAAATTACTTCAATCAGAACTATTTTAAGTCTAGTAGTAGCTAAATATTTGAATCTTGAGGAGCTAGATGTAAGGACAACCTTTCTCCATGGGGATTTGAAGGAAGAGATATATATACAGCAGCCATCGGGAAATGAGGTTGAAGAAGAGCTTGTATGGCTTAAAACAGGCTCCAAGGCAGTGGTATCTAAAATTTGATAGGTTTATGTCTAAACAAGTTTATACTAGATGTCACTATGATCATTGTGTTTATCTCAAAAGGCAAAATGATGGTAGCTATATTGTATTATTATTTTATGTAGATGACATCCTTGTTGTAGGTTTTAACATGGAGGAAATAAATGTGCTCAAAAGAAAATTTGCAACCTCATTTGCAATGAAGGATTTGGGTGCTACAAAACAAATCCGTGGTATGAGAATAGCTAGAGACAAGAGGTTTCGTAAATTAACATTGTCTCAAAGTAAGTACATAGAAAAGGTGTTGAAAAGGTTTAATATGCAGATTGCAAAACCAGTTAGTATACCTTTGACTAGCCATTTCAAATTAAGTAAGGAGGACTGTCCCAAGAGTCAGGAAGAAATGGCTCATATGTCTAAAGTTCCATATGCATCAGCAGTTGGAAGCTTAATATATGCAATGGTCTGCATAAGGCATGATATTGCACATGTAGTGGGAGTTGCAAGCAGATACATGAACAATCCAAGGAAAGAACATTAGATGGTGGTGAAGTGGATTCTCGGGTATTTGAGAGGTACCAAAAATAAAGAATTATGCTTTGGATGTTTGAACATTTCTCTACAGGGATATGTTGATGTAGATATGGCGAGTGATAGAGATAACTGGAGGAGCACAATAGGGTATGTGTTTACTGTAGGTAGAACAACTATTAGTTGGGTCTCAAAACATAAAAGTGTTGTTGTACTCTCAACAACAGAAGCAGAGTATGTTGCTTCTATAGAGGCTAGTAAAGAAATTATTTGGTTACAAAGGTTTCTAGATGAATTGGGTAAGAAGAAGGAGTTGGGAAAGTTATATAGTGATAGCCAGAGTGCCATACATCTTTCAAAAAACTCTGCATTTCATTCCAAGACTAAACATACACAACTCAAGTACCATTTCATACGGTTAGCATTGGGAGATGGGCAATTGAAGCTGGAAAAGATACACACTAGCTAGAATCCTGTAGATATGTTAACAAAAGTTGTAACCAGGGGGAAACTGAGAATTTACTCAGTTTCTATTGGTCTTCAAGTATGATGAAGAAGATGAGAAATAGCCTGGTCCAAAGTGTAGTCATTTTTCAGCAAATGAAGAAATGGTGGAGTTGATGTAATCAGTCTCCAAGTGGGATATTTTTGGGTGTGCAGTCTGATTATTTTTTGTATTCAAAGGTATCACCGCATTGGACCCCAATTTGTAATGGGGCGGCAACACCACCCGTAGAATATTCGCTGCAAGGGGGGTCCAGGGGGGGTAGTTGTGACCTTTGGGAGGCCTCTCCTGGCGAGAGGATCAGGGGCAGCATCCCCAAAGCTAAGAACAAAAATAAAATTTCATGTAAAATGTTGTAATTTTGTAGTCAATCTAGGGCATTCATTAGGCAAAGATCTGACGGTAGAAGTTATGTTTAATTTAGATTTTTTTTCCTAGAAGGCAAACCCTTGCTATATATGAGGGAATTGTATTGCGTTTATGTAGATCTGTATTCTGAGTGAGGAAGAGAGAGGAGATTGAGAGCGAAGAGGGAATTACAACAGATCTATTGTAGGTTGTATCTATTCAGTTTGATGGATAATATAAAAGGAAGGACTGGCTGATACTCTGTGGACGTAGCCCAAACTGGGTGAACCATGTATATTTGTGTCTCTCTTGTTTTATGTGTTTTTTGTGTTTATATTTCTGCAATATTTTATGTGTTCCATTGCTTTGTAATATATAATTTTCTAACAATCTTTTCATGTAGGATTTTGAGAATACAACCCTTGCTTCTGCTGCTTTCCATCCCAAGAATTGGAAAATATATGTTGATGATACTTTTATCATATGGCCCCATGGTCATGATAAGCTTGAAATATTTAAAAGACAACTTAATAACATATATGATTTTATTAAATTAACTATGGAGTTCAAGGTTGATGGAAAAATTCCTTTCTTTACATCCTTAGCACCAACAAGGAGGATGGCTCCACCTCTCATCAAGTTTTCTACAAGAACACTCATACTAAGAAATATCTCCTTGCTAATTCTCATCATCACCCTGCTCATGTTTTAAATACCCCTACTACAAGAACCCTTAAGCTTTTTTATGATTTTCATATGAGTGACAAGAAATCTCATCTTTTAAATGTCTTCATGAGAAATGGGTATAAAAATAATCAAGGCCTGAAATCCTTTCGAAAGGTTGAAGAAGTAGTCAAAGTGCCTAGAACCAAATATGATTCCAATAATCCCAATGCTAATGCCCATCTCCCTTTTATTCAAGGAACCACAGATAATTTGGCTCATATTCTAAAGAAAAAGAAAATCTCCATGACCTTTAAGCTTCTTACCACCATTCGTTCTTCCCTTAGGCCTCTTAAATACCTAATTGACCCCTCTAACTCTAAAGGGGTTTACATGATCTGATGTTCATGTGGGAAGCTTATATAGGTGAAACTAGTTATTATATCAAATGTAGAATTAAGGAGCATGCTGTAGACATCGAGCATAATCGCTCTAGATATTTGGCTTTGATTGAATGTTATTCTAACACTAAACATCACATTTGTATTGAGGATGTGTGTATCCTTGCTAATATTTTTCATTATCATTGCAAAAATTTTAGGGAAGCCATTTAGATTGAGAAGTGTGCAACCAACAACCTTAACAGAGATGACAACTAGAAAATCAGTAAAAATAGGATTCCTACTCTTTCATCTTCTTTTTCTTCCAAATTTATCTTCGGCCCTAACTCTTCGTTTTTGTTCATTTATTTATTGGTTTTCCACTAACATTTTTTCCTTGTTTTATTTTCTCGCTTTCTTTATAAATTTACTTTTAATATTAATAATATTAGTTTCTATTAATTTATTGCTTCTCCACTTATCTTTTATTTTTCTTGCTTTATTTTCTCCCTCTTCTTAATAAATTTATTTTAAATTAAAAATTATTTATTTTAATAAATAATTTATAAATACAATTTTCATATTTATTCTCTCTCAAACTCATTATATATATAATAATTCCCTATTATGGTTTACATATATATATTTGTTATTAATTATTCTTTATTTCACCTTTTTCCTTAATCGGGTAATTTAGTTATTTTTGTTTTCATTAAGATTTTTATTTATATGTTTTTATCCCTTTCATACAATTTGAAGATTATATATTTATTGCTTTTAAGAATTATATATTTATTACTTTTGATATCATGTAATTTACTTTTTGTTATTATTTATTTTTTAATAATTATATATATATATTATTTTTGGTAAATTTTCAATTAATACTAATATTCTTTTTAGTTTATTCTAGAATTTATTATTATTATTTTGTTCTTCACTTATGTTATACCTATTTTTTTTTTTTTCATTTCCTTGTCATATTAATATCTCTTCATATTTTTCGTTCTGATTTTCAAACACATTAGATGGTTTGAAACATGTCAACAAATTTCTTAATTATGTGATGGATCTGAAATACAATTATATAAATGTCTCTTCTCATAGAAGCCTCCATTCAAATATTGTAAAATATTGCTAGGATGTTAGAAGATGTCGCAATATTGCCCTTTTTGGCCATAAGATTGAATTTGTGAGCATTCTAAGGGCTAAAAAGGCAGTCTGAAGGTGGAAAAGGGTAATGGAAAGTAGAAATTTTTATGAGGTCCTTGATTCCTATATTAATACCCCTCAAGGGCCCATCTTGCATAATGAGAAATTCACATAGTGGCCATCAACAAACTAGAAATGAACTCTTAGTGAGCATTAATTTGAAGGAGTTGTTGAGGGAGAAAGAAAGGAGTTGGTGGTATGATGAGTAGTGTAAATGAAAGTGCTATACCCTGAAATCCAATTTTAGGGCCTTCACACCACAAAGTTACTCAATCTTTCCAAACATCTAGAGCATGTTAACAGTGAGAATTACAAAAAAAATGGATTAATAAAGAAAGGATGAGTTGAATTTTATTCAAGGTCTTAATATTGCATTAAAAGGATATCTATCTTGTAGTCTTTTCATAGGACCTACAAACACAATATATTATGCTTCCTATGCTTAATGAACATTGCTAAACCAATTATGAATTTGTAGAAAACAAATATGCAAAAAGAAGGCTAATCAAAGATCTAACTATGGTAGAAAGAGAATAACTACATCATTTTGGCTTGCCAACATAATATCTCTAACCACACTTCCCACAAGAGACATGATTGATAGAATTTCACAAGCTATTAGAAATTAAATAATAGAGCAATGAAACACATAATATATTGCAAAATCACAAACACATAAAAGCATAAAACAAGAGAGACACATATATACATGGTTCTTGCAATTTGGGCTATGTCCACAAAGAAACAACGAGGCCTTCCTTTTATATTATCAAACAAAATGAAGAGATAAAACTTACAAAAAATCCATTGTAATTTCCTCTTCTCTCTCACACTATCTCCTCTCTCTTTCTTGCACAGAATAATAATCCACAATTGCAATACAACTCCCTTGTATAAACTGATTGTTTCCTTCTAGGGGAAAAAAATCTCTAAATTAACATCATATCTTTCACACAATGAACAACCCAGATTGATTATGAAATTACAATATTTTACAAGGAAAATTTTCTTCTATTTTTTTTTTCTTTAGGGGCGATCCTACAAGGGGTCCAATGTGGCTAAAACAAGACCTATGAATCAAGAAGATAATAAGGCTCCACACACAATACAAGAAATTTTCTCATAAACAATTTCTACTAGAAAAGAAATGAAAAATGATTAGGAAATACATTGCATGAATAAAATACACAAAAGTGAGATAATAGAGCTACTTGGTTGGGCCCTAACCTAAGTGGACTCAACCCTCTAAATAAAACACAATTTTAAGATAAATAAGGCTTCTCATTAATATAAAACAGTGCTCAAGCACATTATGAAAGGAATGAAAATGACAAGTACAAGTTCCTAGCTCTTAGTAGTCTTTATATTCTAAAAATTTTTGAATCCTGTTGAGACCTCAAGCTTCCTTGTTTATAAAAAAAATGACTGAGGGGAGGCCTTCTTGGGAAGAGGGTTTCTTCCCTCCAAAATACCTGGAAAGGTGGATCTATCTCCCTAAGATCCGTGCAATCCTTGAAAGCATTAGATGTTAGTAGATTCTTGAACTATCGGTGAGTAAATGCATGGAGAAAGTCGAGTTGTAGGTGAGTAAATGTAGGGGACAAACCTTCTACATCTTCTCTAGTTGCCCCCAAACTTATATTTTCATAGTGAATCCACTCTTTTCCAGCATATTAATCATGTTAGGCCACAATATATTATAAATTTCCTTTAGTCTTCCTAATAAACACATTATAGTAAAAAATATGTTATCAAATGTGAGGAAAGAAGTAAATACATACTGTGCAATGGCTAGATGGGCTTTGTTATATTCCTATTAATGAGGCCTATCATCAGCCCCCTACTGAAGGTGTTGCTCACCCTCTGACAAACTTAGCCACTTAGTTCCATCTCATACATAGCCTTGGTGGTTGCCTTAACATCCCAAGGTACCTATGAAGGAGTGCCCTCTTAAGGGTGGAACCCTACATTTTTCTCTAGTTTTTCCTACCTGTTGCTTCTCAATCCATTCTTTCCTTTCTTGTAGCCCTAGAAATAAAGGAGGACTAAAATTGAGCCCAATCGCGTTGGCCTTTAGTCCTTGAAATATCGTTTTGTATAAGGGTGTCTTCTCCAGGGCATTCCTCATTATCTCTAGAGAGTGTTATTGTCTGATATGTAAGCTATGCAGTAAGGAGTGCCATCTCCTTTAAAACGTTTGCAAGTCCTCTGTCCCTGAAATTGTGAAAATGTATTCAAAGTGTAGGATGGCTTTCTCCTTCTACTCTATGTAGAGTGGTGCTAATTTGGGATCCTTCAAGATGATCCTATGGTTAGTCATGACAAGGCCATTAGGGACCCTCAACTCTACTCGAACCCATAGGGGCTGTTGACACCTAATATTCATGATTGGGAATTTTATGTAAATAAATAAATTTGGAAGGTGAACAGTCATCAGGAGATGAACTGAACAATCACTCCCTATTGTATATAACAATGGGTTACCTATGGAATAATATACGAATCAGTGGTTTGGTTTGTGGAGTTACTGCCTGGCCTGACATGGTATCCGAGCCAGCTCCTTGTTTACCCTTTATGTCTTTGTAACTCCTGATATGCTCCATTGCTCTCTCTATAGTTCTGTCTGTCACACCTGCACTGCCTTGACATATTCTATTTATGATTTTTTGCATACGCTCAGACTCCAGAACTGTTTCTTATTCTCTGCAAACTCATCTCTGTCCATAACGCGCTGCCTTTCCAGCGTTTCCTCTGCTGCAAACTCACTATTGAAACGTTGAATGATGGTATTGTTGAATGATGGTATCGATGGTATTGACCATTTAATGGTGGCTCAACGAAATGGTGGCACTGCCCGGACCTGTACTGGAGACCTTTTGCGTAATGGTGTGGCTGCTCTACGCACCGGAAGCATATTCGTGTTGTGAGAGAGGCCGGATCGCAGCATATTCATGTTGAAAATTCTTTGAAGCAAAGGTGGAAGAGAGCTCAAGAAACCGCATCACCTGAATTGCGATAAAGCCACAACATTTGAACCGGAGACCTTCAGTGAAATGGTGATCATATTTATGTTGGAGATATTCAAGAGTCATTTCACTATGTGAAGTATCGATGTGATGATAACTAGCTATATATATTTGCTGATGATTGCGTGCCTTGTTGGCTAACTTCTTCAATACATATAGACTTGGCACTACGATAGCCGGTGGATGTTCTATTAACCGTGCCTGATATATTTTAATGTCTGTCTCTATTTGCCATACTTCTTTCTTTTAAAAGTCTGGTCAATATATATATTGAATGACAAAGCGTTTTGAGTGTTTCGAACTATGGTATCAACGCTTTTTGAATAGTCCAGCGTATTGCACTGTGCGGTTGAAATAGTAGTTGAATTGCAGCTTTATTAAGTGATCTACACCGCCTATGAACTGCATTTGAATCGGTCCAGCGAATGGTCTATGGTATATATATTGAATGGTATGTATATATTGAATGATATATATATATATATATATAATATATATATATATATATTATATATATATATATATATATATATATATATATATATATATAGATATATATATATATATATATTGAATGGTTTTCATTTGTGCGTGGAGCTCTTGTTTAAAAGAAAATAAAAGGGGAGGTGATATGGAAATATTATATGAGGATATTTTATAAATTTTGGAGACATTGAAGAAAACATAGTGCATAAAGTATTCAAAATATTTTTTCCCTTTTGAGTACAATTTCACTATATATCAGCAGAAGTATTTTTTCTATCAGCAGAAGTTTTTTTTTACAGAATGCATTCAATCATCTCTATGGTAGGAATAGTTCTCATTGGCAAGGATAACTATCATGATTGGTCCCGGATGATACAACACACCCTCATCTTCAATGAGTTGTAGAAATGAGTGTGTGCCAGAGAAGGAGACAGTGACCCAGTACAACCTACCTCAGACAAAGAGATCGCCATTTGTGAAAACAAGAACAACAAAGCTTATGCATTAATCGCAACATTTGTAAATAAAGAGGTGAGTCGCCATATTTCATCATATTCAACTGCCTTTGAAGCTTTACAAAAGCTGAAAGAACTCTATGACTCACATTCTGCACTTGAAGTCGTCCAACTCATGATTAAACTCTTCACTCTTGAACTGCAAAATAATGATCCTCTTGCTCTTGCATATGAAATAAAGTCTATAATGCATGATATCAAATCCACTAGGGTTGAGCTGTATATCCCTCTTATAGCTTTTCTCAAGGCACTTTATCCTACTTACTCCAATTATCCTGAGTCTTTGCAAGCAAATGGAAATCTCAAAGATGTAACCTTTGACTCTCTTGTGAAAAAGTTTGCTGAAAGAGAAAAATATTTTGGAAAGAAGACAACCCTTGAGTCTTCTAAAGAGACTGTGTGCCTTTCCCATAAAGAAAAACATCATGCTCAAGATTCTACAAGAGGAAGAGGTGGATGAAGAGAAGGAGGAAGATATTTTAGAGGCAGGGGGGCAGACATTTTCAAGGAGAAAAGGCAGATTTACACTATATTCGCTGCAAAAGAAATGGATCACATGATGTATCCACATGCAACCTACCATGGGACAAAATTGAGAATAAAAGAAACCAACAAAAAGGTAAAACTGATGATTCAGACAAAAGTAAAGCACCTAAATCTGCTCGCTATGTTGAGGCATAATGTAACATTTGAATAACTGAAGATTTGTTTAACGCCTCACTTGTTTCCTGGAAAAATGACTGGTTGCTTGATTCAGGAGCAACCTGTCACATGACCCATAGAAAATATTTTTTTGAAGATTTCACTGACAATTTTGATGGAGTAGTATACTTTGCAGATCAGTCAAAAATCAAGCCATTAGGGCTTGGCACAATCAGGCTTAAACTGCCTGGTCTTCCGAACTTTCTTCTGGATCATGTTCTATATCTCCCACGACTTGCTGTCCTTGGTACATATCCGCGAGCAAGGTCACCCCATTCATATGTTTGATGGCAAGCTTGAGGTAAGAAAAACATCTGACCACTCACTTGTCATGAGGGGAATAGAAGAAGAAAGGCTTTTCAAACTGTAAGGAACATCTGCTCATGCACAACATTTCTCATATATTTCTTATCATGAAGAAGGTACACTTCCATCAATTTTATTATGGCATGCTAGATTTGGACATTTGAACTATGACAATCTCCGCTTATTGAAGAAAAATGGTGTTGCTGGTTTGCCTACAATTCCTA
>APFE030374335.1:168476-182219 GCA_000404065.3 Pinus taeda
AACGATTTTCGGGGCGTCAACACACCCCCAACACATCACTGAGTCACCCTTCTCTCTTCTTTGGTGGCAGTGATCCAGAAGATCTTATAGGTGAACCTCCAGAGATATACGAAGATCTTATAATAGAAGAAGAGCGAGAAAATATTGCTCCTGAGACGACAACTAAAAACATAAATGTTAGAGGGAATGGGGAAAGAATAGAAGGTACCTTTCCTATCTGGGAAACCAATGTGGACACAAAAATGAAAAACATAAGTCCCTCAACCTTACCTCACTTCCATGGCCTAACTAATGAAGATCCTGATACCTTCTTGTTTGAATTTTCTGTTCTCTGTTGAACCTATGACTATGCAGAAGACGAGCAGAAATTGAAACAATTTCCTTCTACCCTCAAGGATGTATCCTTGTGCTGGTTCATGCGGTTACCTAGAAACAATATCACAAATTGGGCTCAGATGCAGCAAGCCTTTAATGACAAATACCGAGACTATTGCAGGTCAAAGGAAACCATGGAAGAAATCTTCCAAATCACCATGGGTAGTGATGAATCTTTAGAAGACTATGAAGAGAGGTTTCAACTCAGTTATAAAAGGGCCAGGTGCACACTTGACCCTGAATCTTTGAAGTTGGTTCAGATCATAGATTCCTTGAAGACCTTCTAGATACATTCCATTTTCTGGCTAGGGGAGACATCTACCAACTACCTTATGATGACATAAAGACTATGTTTAGAAACCATTCCAGGTCAGCTAGGAAGAGAGGTAGGGGAAGTCAACCATTAGCCAGTACATCCTCATCCAGCTCATCCCTTAGAAACGAACTTGAGAATCGACTGGAAGATTTCAAGAGTGAGGTGAGGCAGACTCTTGCCATGCAAATGGATACCTTGCATATTAAAAGGAAACAAGAGGAAGCTGAGAGAGCTTTGGCCATATTTTGTCCTAGGTGCACAAGAAAGCATCCTAGGAATGAATGTCCACTGCACTCTATAGAAGTGTATGTAGTCTGTGAATAAGACCATCCTATGAATCAGTGCCCTTCCTTACCCGGAATCAAAGCTGCATATCAAGGGGCTAAGGGAGCCACTGAACTGCTCTATTTTATGAACCAAAGAATGCCACAGGGGCCCAAACCTTACCAGCAGGGAATGCAAGGGAGCTCCCAAAGCTATTACAACCCCAATCAAGCCACTTCCATGCCTTCTTGGGGTCCCCCTACTCATCCTTCCTGGTCCACACCCCCTCCTTGGTCATATCCTCCTCAATACTAGGCCCCTCCAATTTCTCATTCATTTCATCCTTATGCTTAGCCACAACCTCAGTGGAGTGCACCTCATCAGGGGTGGAGGCCCTAGTATAACTCTCCTCCTGCTCTTTTGCCTCCACCACCTGCTCAACCTCAACCATTACCTCCTGCTCCTCCAAGATAACCCTAAATACCTGCTCAACCAAACTTGAACCCCAACAAAAGATAGGCCCAACAGATATATATGGGGAAACATCATGCCCAATCTATGTTGTGGAGATTCACGAGATTAACCTACAATCTGGGAAGGTTCTCCCAGATAGCCAACCTCCTCCTAAGGAGGATGAGGAAGAAAAATAGGAAAGTGAACCCAAAGTCATTCCACCCTTTCTTGAGAGACTAACTGGAACCACCCAACCGACCCCAGAAGAAACTAAACTTTTGGGAGAACTGAAATAGTTATGTGAAAAAATACCCCTTCTCCAAGCCATAAAGGATGTGCCTATATACAATAAGATGGTCAAGAATAAGTGCTTCAAACACCCAGGTAGGCGAAAGAGAGATGCCCCAACTATCAATGTCATAGGAGAACTGTCCGATCTGATGTTGGGACAGGTAATTTGTCCGAAATATCTAGACTCTGGGGGTCCTGTAGTCGATGTCCACATCAATGGCACCATAATCCCCCACACATTGATTGATATAGGGGCTTCCATTAATGTGATGACTAGGGACACTATGCTCAAACTCAACCTTCAAGGTTCCCTAAGAAAGACCTCAATAGTACTGCAGTCAATAGATTGCTCCACTGTGACCCCTGAGGGGATTGTGGAAGATGTCATGGCCTCTATTGATTCCTGGGAGTACCCTCCTGATTTCCTGGTTCTCCAACCAAAGGCAAAGGTCACTAGGTATCCTCTCAACTTGGGAAGACCTTGGTTGGCTAATGCAGATGCCTACATCAGCTGCCGAGCTGGGAACATGACAATCAAGAATGGGCATATGTCCAAATAGCTAGTCCTCTATCCTCCTGCCCAACCTCTGCTAGAACATGATTTACCCCTTTGGTTGGAGGAGGAAGATGAGGATGAAATCTATTCTGCACCATTGTGTATAATAGAAGCTACCATGGGGGGTCCAAAAACCGAGGATGAACTTATTGAGAACTTGATTCAGAATCTACCCCCTAGTGTGTTGCCCCTATAAGAGCTAGTGGAAGAAACCCAAGCTAATCCTCTAGTTGATCTTTGTGTGGATGATCCAACCTCCCTCCGAGTCAAGAATGTGGAATTTGGCCTAGAAAAAACTTTGAAGATCAACTCATCCCTGTCCACCTCTCAAGAGAAAGAACTATGTATCTTATTGAAGAATCACTTGGATGTTTTTGCTTGGAGTTATAAGGAGATGTAGGGAGTCCACCCTTCCATCTATACTCATTACATTTATATTAAGGAAGATTGTAAACCAATTAGGTAGCCTCAAAGGAGGATGAATCCATCCCTTAAGGACATTGTCAAAGAATAACTGCAACAGTTGCTGGATGCAGGATTCATCTACCCCATCTGTAATAGCGAATGGGTTTCTCCTTTGGTGCTAGTGCCAAAGAAAATTGGGAAGTGGAGAATTTGTGTAGATTATTGAGAACTAAACAAGGCCACCAAGAAGGACCATTTCCCTTTGCCTTTCATAGATCAAGTGTTAGATGGCCTGGTAGGGAAGAAGTTATTCTCCTTCCTAGATGGGTTTAGCGGGTACAACCAAATCCAAATCAGCCCGGAAGACTAGGATAAAACCACTTTCACTTGTCCATGGGGTACTTTTTCATACCAGGTCCTTCCTTTTGGGTTGTGTAATGCTCCCACCACTTTCCAGAGAGTAGTACTGAGCATATTTGCTGAACTGGTTGATGATTCAGCAGAGATCTATATGGATGACTTTACCCCTTATGGTTCTAACTTCCAGGAAGCTTTGACTAACCTAGGAAAAGTTTTAGCCAAGTGTATTGAAATGAACCTATCGCTCAGTTCTGAAAAATACGAATTCCCGATGATTGAAGGGACTATGCAAGGTCATACAATTTCTCAGCAAGGATTACAGGTGGATCCCAACAAGACTACTATCATCAAAAGGGTCCCACCTCCTCATAAGGTAAGAGATGTTCGGAGTTTTCTAGGCTTAGCAGGGTATTATAGAAGATTCATTAAGGATTTTAGTAAGCTAGCCTCTCCATTGTTTGGTCTTTTGGGGAAAGATGTTGAGTTTATATGGATTGACAACTGTCAGGAGGCTCTGGATGCCTTGAAAGGTAAGTTGGTAACTGCCCCAATCTTGAGAGGTCCAAATTGGGCCCTACCTTTCCACATTCACACATATGCCTCGAACAAAGTAATAGGAGCAGCCTTAGTGCAAGTTGAAGAGAAGTTGCCTTATGCCATATATTTTGTTAGTAAAATCCTGTTTAAGGTAGAATTAAACTACACTGTAACTGAAAAGGAGCTCCTAGCTGTAGTCCATTCCCTAAACAAGTTCAAACACTACATCACTGGCTATCAAAAATTCGTACACGTTGATCATGCTGCAATTAGGTATTTGATGAATAAACTAGATGTAAATGATCGTATCATTAGATGGTTACTTTTATTACAGCAATTTGATTTGACTATTGTTGATAAGCCAGGTAAGAAAAATGTTGTTATTGATTTTCTATCTAGAATAGATCTACCTGAAGGTGAAGAAGGGATGGTGGATGATCAAATGCCATATGAACACTTATTTGCTATTTCAGTACTCTCTCCATGATTTGCTGATATAGAAAATTACTTGGTTTCAACACAGTTTCCGCCACACCTGTCCTCAAAAGAGAAGAGCAAGATCATGAGGAAAAGCGCCCCATTCACTTGGATTGGGGGCAATATTTTTAAACTAGGCCCAGATTAGATTTTGAGGCAATGTGTCAGGGAGGAGGAAGTGTTTGACATCCTCTTAACCTGTCATGATGGGCCTTGGGGGGTCACTTTGCAGCGAAGAGGATTGCTTTCAAAATTTTGCAGGCATGGTACTATTGGCTCACTCTTCATCAAGATGTCAGAAGATACATCAACCAATGTGACCGATGTCAAAGGATGGGGAAAATGACTCCAAGGGATGAGATGCCCCTACAACCTCAAGTGACTTTCGAGCCATTTGAGAAGTGGGGCATGGACTTTGTGGGTCCTATCAACCCCCCTTCAAAACAGAAATCTTACATCATTGTGCGTGTTGATTATCTGACAAAATGGGCAGAAACAAGGGCGATCAAAGAGGTAACAGAAGAAAAAGTAGCTGAGTTTTTAAGGGAAAATATCTTCTACAAGTTTGGCTACCCAAGAGAGTTTGTTACAGATCAAGGGAGTCAGTTTACCTCCACTTTGGTTGAAGACATACCCACACACCACAAGATCAAGCACAAAACTTCCACCCCTTATCATCCACAAGCAAATGGATAGGTGGAAGTCACCAACAGAGCTTTGGAAGGGATTTTGACTAAGGTAGTGAGCAGCAGTAGAAAAGATTAGGCAGATCGATTGGTTGAGACCACTTGGGCCTATAACACCACCTGAAAAACCACCACAGGGTTTACACCCTATGAGTTAGTCTATGGGAAGAAGGCTCTGCTATCATTAAAATTTGAATATAACACATTAAGGATGGAAGCTTAGCTAGACCTAGATCTCAGCCATGCACAAAAGGAAAGATTGCTTCAGCTAAACAGATTGGATGAATAAAGAATGTAGGCCCTACTCCACTCAGAGGTAGTCTAACTTCAGAGAAAAATATGGCATGACAGATACCTCAAAGAAAAATAATTTCAACAAGGAGATTGGATGTTGCTGTATGATTCAAGATATAAGGATTTCAAGGGAAAACTGAGGACATGATGGTTGGGACCCTATACAGTAGAAAAATGCAATGAAAATGGTTCAGTCCTTATCTAGACAATAGATGAAGAAGCCATCCCTATGTTTGTTAATGGGCATAGATTGAAGATCTACAAGAAGCCCCTGTCCAAGAATGATTTCATTGAGAATTTGGGAAAAATAGTGTTAGTAGTGGAGTAGGTCCCTATCTCCACTCCACCCACACCCTAAACAAAAGAGAGAGAGAGAGAGAGAAAAAAAACAGAGAAAAAACAGAAAGAGGAATAAAATATCCCTGGGAAAAAACCTCTTGGAGGCACTTAGGGTAGGCAGTGATGGTGAAAACCTCCTAGAGACACCCCAACTATCTCAAAAAAATAAAAGGAAGAAAAAAACAAAAAAGCAAAAAAAAAAAGAAAAAAAGAAAAAAAACCTAACTTCTTTTGGATGAATTGCAGGTTGTAGGAGGGTCACACAAGAGAGAAAGACAGGACCAGGTTGCATGCGCCCTTCATAATCCATCCCTCCATCACTGTTATCCTTTTTCAAGCCTCAGTCTCATTTGTTCTGAAAATTTCGCATCCTACAGGAAACTCTGTGTATTCTGCAGGAGGATCCCGTAGGAATTATAGAAAGGCCAAAATCAGTTTTAGAGAAGAACCCAAGGGTTGGAAATTCATCTAGAAGGCATGTGAACTTCCATACCACCATCCATCCACCTAACTCTCCATGTCATCTCTGCACACTTGCATTTCCACTCGTTTTTCCTTTCCCTACACAGACAAAATACAGAAATTCTATTTTTTCTCCACTTTGAAAACACAAAAGAAAATGAAAAATAAAGTAGCAGCGTTCTTTTGCTTATTCTTACATGATACCTTCTAGCTACTATGTCTTCCATTCAAAACCTTTATCAGTTGTATTTTTAAGCCTGCTCAAGCATCAACCAAAATTTCAAAAGGAGAAGCAACTACATGAAATCTTGTAGGATTCTTGTAGCAGCTCATCCCTTTGAAAAACAAAATCCAGAGACAGGATCAACGCAGTAGGATGTATGAAGCACATAAGGAGCAGATCTTGATCAAGGAATCATCAGCATAAGATGAAGGCCAAGCATGCAGAGCACCAGTAGCAACAACAATGAGGAAATGAGGTGCCAAAGTTCGAAGTATGCATAGCACAACAACGACTAAGCAGGTAAGTGGCTAAACCTATTCCTCGATTGCATGAATACTATTTCAAAACTGCATGAACTATGGGAATGGTCACAATTAAGTAGACCCGGTGGCTAGCTAATTGGCCACCCTCATTCAGTTCACACACCCTCATGGAACTCAGTTGAGCCATGTCCAATTCAAATAGCCAATCAGATACGCCGTCAGCACGTGTGGCATGTCAACTTGGGAAGACCGGTAGTGGTGGCAACGTATAACGGGAGTAAGGGAGGTGATGGCAGTTAAGCATCATGAGGAACGATAATTACACTAGCGTAGGACCAATGGTCTGGATGGGGATAACGTACCCATTCGGAAACCTCATCTCCTCACCGCAGATTACACCAACTATTAAGTACAGTGCAGTCTAAGCCTCCACCACCCTTTGGTTCATTTTTATGTTACGAAGCTCTCAACTGTAGTGCTCATCTACCACCTTCAAAGTAGTGAACTAGTGGTTTGTGCCAGTTTTTCAAAACCCTCCCACCTATCGGGTTCTACAGGAGCACTACTGCATTCTACAAGAACAGGAACACCTTCTACAAGAAGATTTCTACAAGGAAAATAGAGAGCAGCTCTGCAATTGAAATAATCACAATTCTTGTCAAATTCAAGCTAGGAATGAGGTAGGCTCGAAAACCTGCTCGGCATATGATATGTTTATATAAGGTGGTAGCTTAAAACTAGAGTAGTAAATTAAGAGAAATGGAGAAAGAGAAATTCAAAAGTCTGCTATGTCTTTTCTGAAGTTCTACACAGTGTCTTCGTTCCCTTCTCTGTGTCCAAAATTTTCCTTTCTCTACCTCACATTCTGCTATAAAAAAGGGGGATGCAAGCACATAAATCAAACCTGGGGAGGAAACAAAAATTGAAAGTCTGTTTACTCTTAAAAAAAACAACTGTTTATATAGTCCCTGTTCTTTCAGCGTATTAATTTCTTCCAAGAACCAAGAAGCAAATTCAGGTTGAGAATAGTTTGAAGAAAGGGAGAATTGCAAATTGGTGTTGTGAAGAAGGAGCACATGGGAAATTCCTCCTATAGTTCAAAAAAAAAAAACTCAGCTGTCCCTCTATTTCTGATTTTGGAAATTGTTGTTTTTTTCCTCACCAAAGCACTTCAGACACCACTAAACACCATGCCAGGAGGTTTTATGAGAAATGAGATTTTGAACTCCAACCAATTGCATGAGCACCCTGAGACGGTGGCCCTCTTCACCAGGGCAAATCAGATGATTTTCTTTGAAAGAATTCATGGATATGATGATGAGGTGACTGAATAATTTTTTATGTCCTTAAGAACACATTCGAAAACACATGCTATAGTCAGTTTCAGGGGTCTGAACCTAGAGCTTACACCTGATTTTATCAGTCGAATCATAGCTCTTCCACTTGGGCTCCCTTGGAGCAAGGAGGAAAAAACATTGGGACAGGTTGCCAAGAAGACATTTTTTCAACCGGAGGAGCATCCTGTAGAGGATAAAAATGGGGTCAGAAGGACAAGCTTACCTCCTCCATGGAGTGAAGTCAGCTACCAAATAATGAAATATATCACTTGTGAAGGAAGGTTCAGTTTAATTTATGGTTATCACTTCAGGTTATTGCATGAATTGAGGTATGGGATGGACCTACCTCTAGTTAGAAAACTTAGTCTCCCATATTTCCTCATCCAATCTTTGATAGAATGTAGCACCAAGCTAAATGCAGGGGTTCTAGACCAGCTAACCCACCATGGTCTCATTAAATTATTGGTGGAAGATGCCCTACACACATACACCATCCCCATGGCTTGGGAAATGTTTAGGAATATGTCCATATAATAAGACATCAAAACTTTGACTGAGGACATCAACCCATCTGGCAGTGAGGAGGAGGAAGGGAAAGAGAAAATTGAGAAAGAAATGCATGAGGAGACACAAAATATTCAAATAGAGGAAGAATAAGAAACAGAGGGGGAGTAGAAAGAAGAGGAGAAACCTTACAAACCCACTGTAATACCTAAGGCAGAAAAGAAAACAACCTCAAAAACATAGAAGAGGAAAAGAGTAAAAATTGAGAAGAAAAAGCCCAAGAAAGCCCAGAAAAAGACTGTTAGAGGAGAGGCAGGGACCCAGCAAGGAAAAGAGAAGACATTAATAGAGATAGCAAAGACACAAGCAAAAATAGCAGACACAGAAAAGACTGCAGAAGATGAAGGGGAAGAACAACAGAAAGAAACATCCCCTGAAACATTGGAAAAAGAAGTAGCAGATGTGCTTGCTGCATTGAGTACTCTAGCAAAACAAAAGGGAAAAAGGAAAAGAGAAACATCCATGTATTTCAAAGCTAGAAGGAGCACCAGGATTAAGGTGGGCAAGCCCCGGCCACCATCAAAATAACCTATAATAATTGAGGATGCACCTACTGAGAAAAAGGAGGAATCCCCGTCCAAAATCTCTATCACCTATGAGAGAGGGAGTCCCAAAACTTCCACCTCGAAGGAAAGAATCAGACCAATGGACTCCAAGGTAGTTCTACAGGAGGCTCAAACCTCTCTATAGGAAACATTGGCCAAACTGAAAGAGACTGAAAAATTAGAAGAGAAGGAAACAATTTAGTCACAAGAGGAAGGCAAGGCCAAAGAGATACCTGAACCAAGCTCTCAGCCTAATTTAGGCTCATATTATAATCTGCTAGAAGGTGGGAAGATCATCCCACAAAAATTTGTTGTGACCCTTTTCTTTGAACTAGAACAAGAAAGGGTTAGAACCCACACCTAGATGAATATTTCTAAATCTAAAGGAGTGGAAGATATCGAGCACATGAAAGAACAGTTGAAAGAGTTGAGAAGGGAGTTAGGCATGGTAAGACACACTGAGAGCATTAGAAGAGCCCAACTATAGGAAGAGAATGAGCTACTAAAAAATCAGTTACAGGAACGGGAAACTCAAGGGGGAGACAAATTGCAAATTTTTGAAGAACATCAACTACAGGAAGGCAATGGAGGCCTTGCAGTGCAGGCAACCAGCTAGATCCTATGCACTATATCTCAAAGACCAATGGCTCTAGTTCCAGATTAAAACATTGGCCCAAATGGGCACAATCTCATTCCAAAATTATGGTTAGTTTATGCATCTATGTGATACTAGTTCAACTGAGGATAAAGAAAAATTAGTAGAATTTTACTTACACAATATGGCACTCCCTGATATGAATTTTTGAGATCTAAATGCTGCATTGAGAGACCTACAACTCATGGCTATGGCTTCTTGGATGAGTCATGAGGAAAAGAGAGCAGTGGAAATTCAACATATCATGGAAAAAGAGCTAAGTGAGCCCTTGCTAATAAAGGCCGAACCAGAAGACCCCTCAGCTCTCATATATGCTTATCAACACCTTGGAAGCAATCCTCAAGTTCTCCCTGATTATGTTGAAAGGCAAGCACAAGCTATCACTCATTTTGAAGATATGGAAAGATTATTTGGCAATGATTGCCTTCATGCTTGCATGAGAAGGTGGAATACATTGTCATATAGCTTAAATATCAGGGAGTATCACTTCCCAACCGGAATGAGGGAGGCTTTAATGAGAGTGCCCCTATACAAACAATCAATGCAAAACTTGAAAGCCAACTTGATTGGCCTTAAGTTTGGTCCTCCACTACTCTTAGAACTATTGGAAGGGGTTAAGGAAGAAGAAGAATAGAAGCAATGGGAGGAAGTGGACAGAAAGGCAGGTTTTCATGGGAAGAGGACATCACCTCAGATGCTTGGGATGTCAGGGAAGCTATTAAAGCTATCAAGGATGAAGAACTGAATTAGTTGCTCAGAGGATGAGCAAGCCATTCAGCAGGGGGTGATGATGAGCCCCAGAAATGGGTAACTATATGGGCTCATTTTGCCTATTATTTCCATTTAATCCACCATTCTCCATAGTTTTGTGCATGTTTTTGAATATATTTACATCAATTGAGTGAATGGGGATAGTCACTTTGCCACATAGTCTAATGAGTGCTTATTGCATATTTTTGGACAATTTTTGGACAACAACTAGGCATTTATGAGAAAATTAGCAACCAAACTCAAGGAAACAGAGCTGAGGACTTATAGGAGGGGTGTCTCCTACATTAATGACCCCTTCCTCGAGTTCTCCACCAACAGCTCGGAGTTAAAAGGCCACGACATCAATGATTCCAAGGGGAAGCCGAGCAACTCAAGTGGGGTCGCCGTTATCTTCAGTTTTAGGCAACCGAGTTCCTTAAGTTTAGCGGGACTGTTGGGGATCCTCACTTGTATAAATAAGAAGGCTTCAAGCCTCAATAGTTTAGCCATTTGATAGTCTATTTTCACACTTTTGTGCAGCCTTGTACTCAGCTCATTTTTGAGCTCTTTTTGAAGACAATTTTGTGATGTAACAGTTATTTTTTTATCAATGAAGATGAATCCAGTTTTGAACCAGCACTGATCTTTTCTAGAGGGCTGAAGCTCTTGGGTTAGGGCCCAACCCAAGTTTCCTAGCACCTCCTTTGTGTATTTATATGTTTTTTTCTTGCATTCATAAGTTGATTTCCATTGTTTAGGATTAATCTTGCTTTAGTAGAATAGGTTGCTTTTGATGATTAAATTAGTTGTTCTTGCTTCTAGTTGTTTAAGTAGTTGCTGTAGTAACAGAGAAAGATCTAATAAGGCTACCAGCAAGCCTTGATCTCCTTCCTCCCTTCTTGGGACCATGAATTGAGGACAAGGTACTGCTACTGCCACCAAAAACATGTTTTTTGCCTTTCATGCAATCGGTAGTGTGATGTTTTGAGTTGGAGAAACTGATATTTGCTTGGATTCACATGCTTAGACTATTTCTTGTCCATTTACCATGGATTTCTCACATAGTTTCCTTTTCACAAAGTCCTGTTCAACACTTTTCTGTTTTTAGGTCAGATTTTAGGTCAAATTAGACAAACTCTGTTTTTTGGTTCTTGCTTGGGTCAGTTTTAAGCAGTAGGTGTGCAGCTCACTTGAAAAGCATTCCATCTTGTCCTCCCTCCATAGCACAACCTATACCAGCTCCTCTTTCACAGATTCCTTAGCTCATTCACCACATTTCGCCAAACTGTCCTAATTTCTTTGTTTTTGTGTAAAGTTTCTTTCTTCCCCTTTGAGCAAGTCCAACCCTCTCCATCATTCCTGATATTCATTAATAGAGTCCTAGACCCTCCAACACCTTCATCCAGCCTTCATTTCTTTTTTCCCACCATTTTTCCACCTTCAAACCTCCAAAAATCACTTTCGGCCTCCTCCTGTAGAACTTCCTATAGATCCCCTGCAGCCTCCTATAGAAGTTCATGCGAGCCGTTTTTCGAAGTCTGATCACAATGGAAATCTCCAGAAGGGTACTAGGGACTTCTCAAAACCCCTTCACACCTTCCTCACCATCTGCAAAATCCAACTCCATCCTCCTTTTCCACCAAACCTCTGCACAGTCACAATTAGTCAAATCACAAGCATAATAAATCCGCATAAAAATACTCAAAATTGCAAAAAGATGATTCTTTCCATTTCACTTCAGAAGTAGCTTGATAAATACAATTTACCTTTTCAGTAATCATTGGCACCTATCTTAGTACTTTCCATCTCTTTTCTTGCACGATTAGGGTTTACTAGGATTTGAGTTCCATTTCAGTTTTCATTCTCTTTCTGCAAGTAGAATAGCCCCTGTTGAATTAGTCTTCTACCATCCCAGTAAAAGATTCTTCTGAGAACTCATATAAGTTGGCTTGAGCTCCTAGCAAACTTGTGCCAGCTGATTCAGTGACAGCCTGCAGTAAGAGCCAATACTTGTGCATACAACATCATCGCTTCCAAGTTTGTTACGAACTATTGGGTTGATAAAAGTAAAGAAGGGAGCCCTAGGAGTTGCAGCATTATTGCTACAATACTGGAGCTCACCAAGAAGATACATGGGTTCGCAAGGCTCTTGTAAAGGAATCTGAGTTTGACTTAGAACATGCAAAGAAGACATTCATGGAAGCTAAGAAGAGCTTCATGGAGGACTCCACTTCAAGTAGTAAGGATCAACCAGAGCTAGGGATGGATCCTTCTATGCTTACTACCTTTCTGGAGACGTGCATGAAACTACTATGCGACAACAAGGTAATTAAGGGACTTTAGGAGCTGATCACCAGGTGCACAGGGTTAGGAGAACCATGCATAGTCCAGAAACTAGGAAAGCATGCATTTTTTGAAGAATCTTCGACGAAAATCACATAGAAAAAACTTTTGTCAATGCATTTCGAACCAACCAGTGTGGTTCATCGTCAGGACAAGTTGAATGAGTAGATCTCACTTTGCACATTAAATGGATAGGGTAGAGTATCCCATGACTCAATTTTCTTGATAAGGTAACGGCTAAAAAGATAACAATTCGATTTGACCGGAGAATGGCTATTTTGACTATGATAAGGGGTATAAATAATATATATCTATATATATATGTATGTATGTATGTATGTATGTATGTATGTATGTATGTATGTATGTATGCATGTATTTATTTATTTATTATTATTATTATTATTTTAATAAGAAAAATTGGTTATTAATATTCAATTTAAATGTAAGGGACCAAGTTACAATACATAATTAAAATTAATTTAAATTGTTTATTAAAAATATTAGTTAGTTATAAACGCCAAAATAGAGTAATAGTTAATTATATTATTAATTAAATTATATATTTATAAATATTCATCAAAGAGTTTAATCGAGATAAAATTAGAGAATTCAAGTGTTAGAAAAATATTACAATATTAAAAATTAATTCAAGGTCTATTTAAGGATAAAACAATTTAATTAGCTTTAAATTATTAATTATAAAATAGATTAATTTTAAATTAATTTTTGTAAATTAATTATAAAATAAATGAAGATTAAATCAATAGCCAAAGAGTTTACACATAAATCAAGATGCATAGTGTCCCTGTGACCTTTAGGCCCCTTACCACCATTCGTTCGTCCCTCGGATCAGTAAAGGATCCTATCGACCCCAAGGATATGAAAGGGGTTTATATTATCTCTTGCTCCTGTGGGACCCCCTATATTGGTGAGACCGGTCGCTCCATTAATCAAAGGATTAGTGAGCACGCAGATGACCTTAAACATAGAAGAGCTGAGACCTCTCCTTTAGCTGAACATGTAGAAAAAACCAATCATCATGTTTGCATTGAGGCAGCTAGTGTTATTGCTAAGGTTTCGCACTTCCATCATCAGAAATTTAGGGAAGATATTGAGATTGAAAAGAGGCCGAGCAATCTTAATAGAGAGGATGGCTGGAAAATCAGTAGGTGCTGGATTCCAGCACTCTCTTCTTAGTCGTTTGTTCGGCCCCTCCTCGTTTTTCGGGCTCTTATTTTATATATA
>APFE030374335.1:182965-237783 GCA_000404065.3 Pinus taeda
CGGCCTTTTTTCAATCTCAAGGGCTTCCCTAAATTTCCGGTGATGGAATTGCGACACTCTGGCAATCACACTAACGTCCTCGATGCAGACATGATGATTGGTTTTCTCCACATGCGCTGCTAAAGAGGAAGACTTAGTTCTCATATGCTTGAGGTCAGTTGCATGCTCACTAATCCTTTGATTAATGGAGTGACCAGTCTCACCAATATAGGGGGTCCCACAGGAACAAGGAATAATATAAACCCCTTTCATGTCCTTGGGGTCGTTGGGATCCTTCACAGATCTTAGGGATTTACGAATGGTGTTAAGAGGTCTAAACGATGTGGGGACATTATGCTTCTTAAGAACCCTTGTAATCTTATCCGTGGTCCCCTGAACAAATGGAAGATGGACACCAGGAATCTGCTCTTTAGGCCCTCTTCTGGTTAATGAATTCTTAGCTACTTTGAGGAAAGCCTTTTGTCCCAAGTGTCTGCTATAACCGTTCTCAACAAAGACATTAAGGAGATGGGATTTGTCCTCCTCGAAGCTCTTTTCATCAGATATCCTTAGGGCACGAGATGCAAGGGTGTTGAGAACCCCCAACTTGTGGGCCAGGAAATGGTGGGAACTAGCATGAAGATACTGCTCCGTATGAGTTTTCTTGTGAAACACTCGGTGGGAGAGGGAACCATGCTCATTATTAGAGATAAGAATATCAAGGAAAGGGAGGCAACCATCGACTTCTTGTTCCTTAGTGAACTTAATAGCCGAGGATTGACTATTGAGACGATCGAAGAAGAGATCTAACTCCTCTTGGCCGTGAGACCAAATGACATTAGTGTCATCTACATACCTTTTCCAAAGCTTGGGTAGGAAACGGGCTGAATTTAGAGCCTTATATTCAAAATCTTCCATAAAACGATTAGCAACAATAGGGGATAGGGGTGAGCCCATGGAAACCCCACAAGTTTTCTCAAAGAAATCACCTTCAAAACTAAAAAAGGTAGAGGTGAGGCAAATCTCTACTAACTAAGCGGTATCAGGATCAGTTAGACAGTTGATCACATCCATGGCCTCATTTATAGGGATGCAAGTGTAGAGGGAAACAACATCAAAACTGACCAGAATATCTCCAGAGTCTAACTTGATGTCCTTGAGCTCCTCAATAAAGGAAGCCGAGTCTTTAATGAAGGACGAAGTACGACCAACTAAGGGCTTAAGCTTCAAGGCAAGAAACTTTGCAAGAAGATAGGTAGGACCTCCAATGGTGTTGACGATAAGCCTAAGGGGAGCTCCTTCCTTATGGATTTTAGGGAGCCCATAGATTCTAGGCGTGATAGGATTGCTCTCAATGAGTTTATGGTGTAGGGGACCCATTGAGTCACTGGATTTAATGGCAAGGGCCACAATCTTGGAGATCCTATTTAACAGGTTTTTGGAAAGCTTCTTATAACTTCCGCTATTATGAAGATGATCTAACATTTTATTGCGGTAGTCTACCTTGTTAAGAATGATAGCAGCTCCACCCTTGTCAGCTTTCAGAACAACAATATCTTTGTTCTGATTTAATGATTTAAGGGCTTCAAATTCATCCCTGCTGAGGTTGCTTCTGGGAGGCTTAGCCTTCCTTAGGATAACAACACAATCCTACCTAATAGTATTCTTAATACTATCAAGTAAACCCCGAATCCCAAATTCTATGTCACAAATAATGTTATCCATAGGGATCTTCTTAGGGGCCAAGGCAAAGTTTAGACCTTTGCTTAAAACGTTAAAAACAGAAGGGGGAAAAGAAAAGCTAGATAAATTAATAACTTTATTATTAATATGAGAGGAAGGGGGAGGATTAACACTATTTAAATGACTCTTGCTTGATTTAGACATAATGTCTCTATGTAAGTTAAGCCTTGTTAACCTATTATCATTCTTCATTATCCTCCTATTCTTAGAACAATATTTATTTACCCTCTCATTATTATTTACAATATTAATATTATTATTATCAATATTAATATTATTAATAGTGTTATTATCTCCCTTATCAACAAAGAAATTGGTCTTACTATTATGACTATTATTATTAATACTATTAATACAGACATCATTATTATTACTATTGTTATAGAAATTATCATTAATATTAAATTGTTAATAATATTATCACAATTATTATTATTATCATTAATATTATTAACATTATTGTAAAACCTATTACTGTTATAATTATTTTTAATATTATGATTACTATTATTAACATCATCATTATTACTATTATTGTTATTACAAATATCATTAATATTATAATTGTTAATATTATTATTAACATTCTTAATAACATTATTATTATCAATGCTAATAATATTACTATTAGTATTACTATTATAGTTTTCAATGTTATTAATATAACCAGTATTATTGGTATCAACGTTATTATAATTATCAGCTTCACCTAATATCACACCACTAAGACTGTTAACCAGATTATGATCACTGGACACACTTGAGCAGTCGAACGCAGATATCTGAGCACCTGCGCAAAAGCTATTCACACAAACTTTGCGGGAAGCCGGATCCAGATGGGCTAAGCGGTCGAACGCAGAGATCTGAGCACCTTTGTAGAAACTTTTCACACAAACTTCGCGGGAAATAATAAAGGTAGTTATAAGAAGCTTCCCAAAAACCCGTTAAAGAGGATCTCCAGGATTGTGGCCCTTGCCATTAAATCCAGTGACTCAGTGGGTCCGCTACACCATAAACTCATTGAGAGAAATCCTATCATGCCTAGAATCTATGGGCTCCCTAAAATCCATAAGGAAGTAGCTCCCCTTAGGCCTATCGTCAACACCATTGGAGGTCCTACCTATCTTCTTGCAAAGTTTCTTGCCTTGAAGCTTAAGCCCTTAGTTGGTCGTACTTCATCCTTCATTAAAGACTCGGCTTCCTTTATTGAGGAGCTCAAGGACATCAAATTAGACTCTAGAGACATTCTAGTCAGTTTTGATGTTGTTTCCCTCTACACTTGCATCCCTATAAATGAGGCCATGGATGTGATCAACCATCTAATTGATCTTGATACCACTCGGTTAGTAGAGATCTACCTCACCTCTATCTTTTTCAGTTTTGAAGGTGAGTTCTTTGAGTAAACTTGTGGGGTTGCCACGGGCTCACCCCTATCCCCTAATATTTTTATGGAAAATTTTGAATATAAGGCTTTGAACTCAGCCCATTTCCTACCCAAGCTTTGGAAAAGGTATATAGATGACACTAATGTCATTTGGTCTCACAGCCAAGAGGAGTTAGATCTCTTCTTCGATCATCTCAATAGTCAATCCTCGGCTATTAAGTTCACTAAGGAAGAAGAAGTCGATGGTTGCCTCCCTTTCCTTGATATTCTTATCTCTAAGAATGAGGATGGTTCCCTCTCCCACTGAGTGTTTCACAAGAAAACTCATACGGAGTAGTATCTTCATGCTAGTTCCCACCATTTCCTGGCCCAGAAGTTGGGGGTTCTCAACACCCTTGCAACTTGTGCGCTAAGGATCTCTAATGAAAAGAGCTTAGAGGAGGAGAAATCCCATGTCCTTAATGTCTTTGTTGAGAACGGTTATAGCAAACACTTGGGACAAAAGGCTTTCCTCAAAGCAGCTAAGAATTCATTAACCAAAAGAGGGCCTAAAGAGCGGATTCCTAGTGTCCATATTCCATTTGTTCAAGGGACCACAGATAAGATTGTGAGGGTTCTTAAGAAGCATAATGTCCCCACATCCTTTAGACCTCTTAACACCATTCATAAATTCCTAAGATCCGTGAAGGACCCCATCGACCCCAAGGACATGAAAGGGGTTTATATTATTCCTTGTTCCTGTGGGACCCCCTATATTGGTGAGATTGGTCACTCCATTAATCAAAGGATTAGTGAGCACGCAGCTAACCTCAAGCATATGAGAACTAAGTCTTCCGCTTTAGCAGAGCATGTGGAGAAAACCAATCATCATTTATGCATCAAGGAGGCTAGTGTGGTTTCTAGAGTGTCGCAATTCCATCACTGGAAATTTAGGGAGCGTGAAAGCTCTTGCACTTCGGATTCAGACAATGAAATAAAGTGCTGGAAAAATCGGTTGAACGAAGTAACAACGCTGAATTACAACATGATGATTATATCATTGCATTGTGTAACAACAGAGGCCCGAGATTTGCCGAAATATGATGTATTGACAGCGGTGGATGAATTCTTGAGCAAGTTTGAAAGTGCAATACCAAAATAACAATGGTTTGATGCATTGAAGTGGGCGCTACATGCAACACCTGTGCGTTGATGGGGAACACAGCAAGGAAGTTTTGAGGACTGGCATGGATGTAGAAGGATGTTGTGCCTACGATTTGTGAAACAACAACTACGATTACAAGACAAATAATATGGACAAGATGACCCACACACACACCTCACGAAATGGGCCAAGGCTTATGGAGAAGAACCACAGCCTGAATGGGTAAATTTATTCTACCATACCCTGGATATAATACCCATGAAATGGTATACTAAGACAGACTCTGACATGGTACGTGCGAATGGGATGTCTTGGGCAAATGATTTTTATTAACATTCACATTTGAAGATTGATGGTCGGATATTGTTGATGATGCGCTGTAAGCAATAAAAGCTGCCATCTTCAAAATACCACAGGAGCCATTGGAAATGATGTAGCCAGAATGGGTGGTACAGTTAAGTAGCTCGTTGGAGTGTTATAACATGTAGGTGGAGGAGGATGATGAAAACCACTGAAATATTGATATTCCAGAAACCGAATGCTGTCACGAGGTTCGAGGACCATCAATTGAGGACCTCGACATCACCGTGCCACTCAAAACAAAGCAGGTAAACATTGGCACAAAAGTGGAGCCGAAGTACGTGACACTCGGGGACTATTGGGATGATGCTACGATAGATAAGGTCACTGAGTTACTCTGGGAATATCAAGACATGTTCCCGACCAAAATCATGAACTTAAAGGGGATCATTGGTGCCCTATGGATGATGAAGATCACTTTGAAACCAGACATGAAACTAGTTAAGCGACGACCTTACTGCTTGAATCCCAAGTATAAAGAAAAGGTCTGTGACAAATTAGACAAAACGCTCGCAGCTAGAATTATTAAACCAGTGGAAAAATCCGACTGGGTGAGTCCTATGGTAGTGCAGGAGAAAAAACAAAAGGGTGAAATAAGAGTATGCGTGGACCTCAGGAAGCTTAACGATCCTTGTGTTTGCGATCCATTCCTAACACCATTCACAGATGAAGTACTGGAGAATGTTGGAGGTTAGGAAGCTTACTCATTCATGGATGGCTTCTCAGGGTACCACCAGATCAAGATTACACTGGAAGATAGGAGCAAAACAACCTTCACTACAGAATGGGGCTACTTTCAATACACCATTATGCCCTTTAAACTAAAGAATACACCAACGATATTCTTTCACATAATGGTGGTGGCGTTCAAAGAATACATCCAAAAATTCTTGGAGGTCTATATGGACGATTGGACTGTGTTTGGATTAGTTAAGCCCCATGTAACGAGCTTACGGTTGATGCTCGATACTTGCCGCCGACACCAGATTGCGCTGAACCTTAAAAAGTGCACCTTCCTCGTTCCCTTTGGCAACCTACTAGGCCATGTGGTCTGCAAACAAGGCCTGATGGTGGACCCTACGAAGATTGTTATTATGCTGAATCTAGAAGCACTACATAGTGTCAAATATTTACGCTCTACTTTGGGGCACACTGGCTACTATAGGAAGTTTATCAAGAGTTATGCCCAAATAACCGCGCCGATGGAAAAGCCATTGAAAAAATATGTGACATACTACTGGAATGATGATTGCATGAAGAGTTTGGATGTCCTAAAGGGGAAGCTGGCCTCTGTACCAATTTTGGTCTTCCTAAAATGGGATGTGGAGTTTCATGT
Organism: Pinus taeda; assembly: GCA_000404065.3. NCBI lineage: Eukaryota > Viridiplantae > Streptophyta > Pinopsida > Pinales > Pinaceae > Pinus > Pinus taeda. Next base: position 188,912 of record APFE030374335.1, read on the forward strand.
ACATGTTGATGCGTCATGTATCATGCTGGGAGCTGTACTCACACAAGAGGGCATAGAGGGTGTGGATCACTCGATCGCATTTGTGAGTTGAATATTGTCGAAAGCATAAAGGAATTACTCTACCACCGAACACGAAGGGTTGGAAATGGTGTACGCACTCCAGAAATACCAACACTATTTACTTGGAGGACATTTCAAGATGTATATCGAGCATTTCGCATTAATACTTGGTGAAAAACCTGTATTGGGGGGGCACATATGCAGATGGCTATTACTGTTTCAAGAATATGACTTTGAGGTCATTGGTAGGCTGGGATGCCTAAATGCAGGACCAGATCACTTATCATGAATTGAGACAGGTGAGGAGCCAACAAATTTGGAGGAGGGAATACCTAATGCACAACTCTTTGCAGTGCACATCGTGGATATCCATTTCAAAGACATAATCCATTTTTTAACCATAAGGACTATGCCAAAGGAATATTCAATTTAGCAGAAGAAGGAGTTGGTGGTGCGCATTGTTGTGTAGGTAAATCCCCTCTGCAGACAAAGGCGACCCACTAGCCTAACTGAGGTCTAGCAACAATCAAACAACGCTAACACGCAGGTTCCTAATTGCAAAATAAAGGCTAATGATGAGAGCCTACCTCGAATCCAACGCTTATATTCGTAGAAGGGTCGTCGCTTCCGTTCTTTCGCTTCATCTGGTCACAATCTTCACGATCTCCGTGAATAGATACCTGCACATGCAAAGAACAAGACAAATAAAAGCATAAAATCCGGGAAATGCAACTATGTATCAGTCAGAAAGGATACAACTCAAACATCATAATAAAGACACATGAGTGGAACCATAATGATAGTCGTCTATTATTATTCATAAAAAAAAGAGAATACAACCAAGTTCTGACGTCAAATCCTCCTTTAGCTGGTTGAATCAGCAACACACGCCTTGCAAAGTTTGTAGGGGATGGGAACAAGCCTCTCTCTCCTTGATCACTTGGACATAGATCTCCTCCTTAAAGGTTTAGCCTCATAGGGATACACAAGACCTCTTTCAAGATGAGCTTAGCAATCCTCAGACTTTGGGAGTTTGAAAAGTAGAATTACTAACCAAGAATTACCAACTAGCTTGTCAAATGGGAAAGAACAAGCTTATATAGAGATATGAGGAGTAGATAAGACCATCCACTTGATTCATGGGATTGTCCTTATCATTAGGAAGCTTCCATGAGAGGTGGAGAACTACTTCCCTCCTTGGGAGATACGAAGCCCCACTGAACCAATTCAAACTGGAATTAGTTAATGGATAAGATGGAAGGAACCTTCAGAAGTTTGATTGTTAAAAACTTTACCCAACTGGGTTGGCGCTAGTGCGACTCTGAGATAGAGCGCCAGCTGGCGCACCCTCTTTGGAGGATTTACCCCATTGGCGCGATAAATACACTGTGGAACAATGCCAATGGAGAAGGGGCTACATTTTTGGGTATTTTGCAGAAGGTGTCTTCAGGGCACATAGATTACATACTTTAAGGGATAAAAAGCAGGTGTTTTCAAGTCATGTCACTTCTCACAGGTCCCGGAATAGGTCCTCCAATGTACGGGAGAAGGGGTAATAAGGACGGTGACAAAATACTGTGTAACACACATGACAGACTTTTATGTCATCGTGGGGCACCTCTACAAAATGGGAAATGATGAGATATTGCGAAGATATGTACCAAAGTTTGAACGAGGATAGATCCTTGCGGAAGCACATGGGGGTGGTGCAGGAGGACACTATGCAGGACGCATGACTGCATAGAAGATTCTTCGCACCGAGCTATGGTGGTTGACCCTGCACTAGGATTCGAAAACGCATTGTAAGGCCTATGATATATGTCAAAGGACAAGAAAACCGTCACAAAGGGATTAGATGCCACTCAATCTATAGATGAAACTACAACCATTCGAAAAATGGGCAATTGACTTTGTGGGGAAGATCAAACCTCAGGGAAAGACAGGTGCGCGCTACATCATCACCGCGATAGAGTACCTGACTTGATGGGTAGAAGCACAACCATTTAAGGATTGCATGGCCACTATAGTTGTGAAATTTTTGTTTGACAATGTGTTGACATGATTTGGTTGCTCAAAACTCTTAATGAGTGACTGTGGAACGCACTTCCTGAATGAAACCATTAGCGTGCTCATCGAAGAGTTCCAGGTGTATCATCAACAAGGTACACCATACCACCCACAAGTGAATGGAACAGTAGAGGCATTCAATAAAATATTGGAGACTGCATTGACCAAAATATGTAATGCGCAACGGAATGACTGGGACCTATGCATACCTACTGTGTTATGGGTGTACAGGACAGTATGTAAGAAATTGACAGGACATACACCATTCCGGTTGGTCTATGGTACGGAAGCAATCATGCTGATGGAATTTATTGGACCTAGTCTGCGAATAGTAGTGCTCATAGGCATGTCGGACCACGAAGCTCTGGAAGAAAGCCTCGTGCAATTAGAAGAACTCGAGGAAGAAGGATTTTTGGTTGGATTTCACTAGCAGGTACAAAAGAACCATGAGAAAGCCTGGCACGATTGTCATATCAAGTTGCAAACCTTCAAAGTAAATGACTTAGTGTTGCTGTATGACAGCAAGTTCGAAAAATTTCCCCAAAAATTTAAAATGCACTGGTTGGGACCATATGTGGTAAAAGAGGTTACAGACGGAGGCACAATCCAGCTAGTCAAACTTAATGGAGAACCCTTCCTAGGAAAAGTAAATGGTAGTCACTTGAAGCCCTACATGGGTGGGCTAGCTATTTGACTAACTGGTCAAAGCATAGTCTTTGCGACCCAAGGAGCCAAATAGGGGCGCGGGACTATAAACACACACACTAGAAGCCAATACTGAAGCAAAGACGTGAGTTAGACGTAGATGATTCAGAAGCAGGATTGGAGTAGATTCAACAGATGACAGAACAAGAGTGCTATAGAAATTCGTGCAGCACATGCATAGTTGGAGGGGCTTCGTGCAAAGATCACTGCACCAGCAGAGTGACTTGGGATGAGTCACCATGATAGTGTTGGGGGCCTGTTGGGCATGGGATCCCTGGCAACAAGTTTTGGGGCTTAAAGCCCGAGTTTTGGTCAATGTAATGTAAAGACTCCATGAAGTACAGGCGCGGAGTGCAAGAGTTTATGATGAGTCATAGGGTTGTCTGCCCTAAAATAATGTAATTTAATGTAAAGTTGTGTCAGCTCACTCATGGTCTATGGACCATGGTATAAATAGAGTGAGGCTCTAAGTGTAAAGATAGATTTTGGATAAGGAAGTAGTAGATAGATGCGAAGGCATGGTTAGAAGATAAAAGTGGATACGAAGTGTATGGGGTTGTAGTAGTAGGTAGAGGTTTTGCAGTTGAGTGCGTAGCGGCCTAGTAGAGTCCACAACTGAGTGCGTGGACCCCTGCAGCTGAGTGCGTAGGGCAGAGTTGAGTCTGTATTGAATTGAACTTGAAGAGAATTATTAATAAATATAAGTTTGTTTCAGCATATTGTGCATCTATTTCGTGGATCTATATTTTGATGTTATGTATCTGTTCATTTATAAGCGTGCACTTGTATGAATGCTTATTTATAAGCACACACTGGAGCTGCACAAAGGCAGTACCATAGGATGCAAGAAGCCCACTGGTGCACATAGCCTAGTAATCATGAAGGTTGAAATGCATACCTATCGACCCATATCAGACATCCCCAGGGTGCGGAAACCTGGCTGCAGCACCCTTCCATACTACTTTGGGTGAGAACTTAGTCCGCACTTCACGGACTATTACCGAAAGGGCCAATAATATGGGGATTTTCTTGGCAAATCACTTCTGAACTTGGGTCAGGCCCCACTAAGCCAACATCACTATTATGAACCATGTCTATTGTAAATTGAATTTAATGTAAAGTGGAAGTCCAATGGACACACATGAATATGAAGAGTCATAGGAAGTTTAACAGTCATAAGGGTAGTTGAAGAGTCATAAGGGTCAAGCATCACCCTTAGTTATATCTACCCCCGCATTATATGAGCAAAGGAATTTTTGCTTTGGCTACTCCCAAAAAGCATAGAGAGTTTTAGTTAGTTCTTTGAGGAGTGAGGAGTGCTCCAATGTCCCACTACTGGGGCTAGTAATGCATGATGTAAATATGCGTCTTGGAAATTTTTCTTAATACAGAAGCCTATTCAGGCCAATGTGTTTCCATGTATGACTTGTGGATGTTTGTAAGACTATTCTTTGAGAATTTATAATTCGTGTTTGTGTCATATGTACTAATATAGTTGAACTATTTCGGTTGTTTTAGTGCTTACCTTGTTGGGAATGTGTTGTATTGGTTATCACAGTTGTCTCATCCTTGTGGACTAATCTGCAGGATACTAGAAAAACCTTTCTCACTCATTGGTTATAATGACTGTCACATCCATTTTGCACTATTCTGCTAGATGGTGAATGGATCTTTAACTACACTTTCGTTTTAATGAATGCCACATCTGTTGTAGACTATTCCATTGGATGATCTACAAACCTTCCTGGTTTGCGTGTGTCTCTTCCTTGATGGCACTATTACCTCTCACTTAGAGGCTCACTTTTCTTCCCCCTTTTGTAGTAAGAGAAACTTGACACAATTGTGTTGCACACTCACCAGGAACACTTACCTTATTGCTCGAAGATACCATTGCATCACTCTCCATTGTTGATAGCTAGAGCCATGGAAAATCTATAAGTATATGGAAACCAATATTTTCTAGAATTTCCTGTAGATTCACACGCTCATGCAATGTACTAAAGCATAGGACAAGAATCTAATTCTACTTTCAACCAGCGGAAGCCAATAGATCGATGAAAAAAATATAAACAAGAAGAAGAAAAATAAATGGCACATAACACAAGATATGTATGGGGAAAACCGCTCCTCAAAACCCCTCTATCTGTATTGCATATATCATAAATATGAATGAAGATACAAATCTTGTTCTGACTAGAACAATTATGCACAAGTATGCTCAACTCTCTCAGCTCACAAGCTAGCTCTTGGACAAAACTTAGCCAATTATATAGCTCTCCCAACCCTTAATCTCTTGCGTAATTCCTAGGATGAATAACCTGCATTTAAAGTGAATTCATGCTTACTAAACTATGCAATCCAAACATAGGATAAATATCTAATGCATGCATGATATTTACAGTCTAGTAAATAATACAACTGATAATACATTGTCCTTTCACTCTAGTCTCAACCGGGTCTTTCTCAGAATCGACATGGATGAGTTTGTAATGAAGGAATCTTCAGTTAACTAGAGTGAAACTTGTGGATGCACTAGTGCACCAACTGACTGTTAACTCTCTATTAGTTCCTCAATCGGTTTGGAACTAATTTAAGTGAACATAACTCAGTAAACTGAGTGACCTGATTTCCAACTCAATTTAAATTCATACTAGACCCATAAAACTTAGGGAGAACATATACATGACTACAAAAACACTTCCAACTCAAAATTCCTAAGCTAATTAAGTTAATTAAATATTTATAAGTTGTTATGAGAATATAATTCAATTTTATTGATTTGTAGATTTCTGTGGAGTGGTTTCTGAGAGACTGAAATCAGATATTCCACAGTGCTCATCTTTTTATTTGTCGACGTTTTGAGCCTAGACCAAGACTCATCATCAGGACTGATATACAAAGAAGAGAAAAGTGTGTGATAAATATGGTGTAGGAGGGCTGCTGAGTTGATAAGCCGACCTATTGATTATTTAATAATAATATTTTAATCTTATTTTAATTAATTCTTATAATATTATCAAGTTAATATTATTGAATGTATTACTATCTGTGCGTTATATTTTTATTTTTATTATTATTATATTATTATTTATTTATTTATTTATTTATTATATTATTATTTTTTAGATACTTAGTAAATAATTATTATGGTTATAATTTATTTTTCTAATCTATTTATTTATTTATTTATTTAATTATTATTTATTTTATTTTTTTTTGATTGTGTGCAATGTTAATAAGGTTTGATTTTTATAATTGTATTAATTTTATTTTATTTTATTTTTATTTTCTATTTTTTTTTTATTATTTTTTATTTTAGTAAAATCACTGCTTAACCCTAGTCTAATTTTTGTTAAAGTGCAAAGATTATAGGATAATTTCTATATGTTAATTAAGGTATTTATTATATTAATATTCATAAGTTTTTTAATATTGTTAATTTAACTATTAACTAAAAATTAAAATGTGAGATTAATTTTATATTGTTATATTTAATTAATATTATATATATATATATATCTATATATAATATATTATATATATATATTATAGAGAGAGAGAGGAGAGAGAGAGAGAAGAGAGAGAGAGAGAGAGAGAGAGAGAGAGAGTACTAGAAACAAAGTTCTTAAGAGTTTGAGTTAAAGGATTAGGTTTGATTTTTATAATTGTATCAATTTTTAGCAACCAATTTCTTTTTGAGTAGTTTTATATTTATTTAAAGACACGCCTAGATATATTAAGACGCAGAGGTCATATTTCTTATAGGATGCTAAGTTAAGCGAGGGATTTGCTTAGACTGGGAAAGATGAGGGGAGGAAGGGGTATGAGGAAGGAAGAGATAACTTAGTCATGGGGGGTAAGCAGAGAGTTCCAATTTATACTAATTTCCAAGTCTCCATCTCTATTAAGGTTACGAGGGTGTTTTATGATTTCAATAGCCTCACGAACTTTCCGCTTGAAATGGTGTTTTTCATTCGCAATGACCTTAGTCTCTTCAAGGCATATATGATGGTTTGTTTTACCTACATGCTCAGCTAAAGCTGAAGAGCTTGTTCTTTCTTTACGGATATCTGCACTATGCTCTTTGAGTCTAATCCTCACAGACCTGCCAGATTCCCCTATATATTGTTCTCCACAACAGCAGTTGATGATATAAACACCTTTCTATTGTAGTTGTTCTTGGTTTTCCTTTACCAATTTCATTCTTTGTTTGATAGTTGACAAGGGTTTGAATGAAGTTTTGATACATTTCTTTCTGAGAATTTTGGCTAGCTTGTCATTGACCCCTTGAATGTATGGAAGGTAGGCATTAGAAGTCATGGGTTTTTTTTATTTGTTTATATTGTTTCCAGATTTGGCCTTTTGCATGGCTTTGAAAATGCTTTTATTATTGTGTCCTAAGTTTGCAAAATGTTTTTTTTTTTAAGTATGTAATCTCTTCTTCAGTGTGGTTTTCATCTAAAATTCTACAAGCTCTAGTGAAGAGGGTCTACAGTACCCCCATCTTTTGAGTCGGGTGGTGATGTGATTCTCAGTTTAAATCAAGGACACATTAAACTAGAATTTCTTGTTTCCATTTCTCAACACTCCCTCTCAATAAGAAAGGGATTATCAACTACCCTGATCCTGTCTTTGTGAAACTCGAATTTACATCTTGACAATGCCTTTGTCAAAATTTCAACATCTTGATCCTTTATGGGTATGTACTCTGACAACATAATTTGCCTCAATACACAATCTCTAAGATGATGATATCATGTATCAGTATCCTTGGACCTATCATGGAAAACTAGATTTTCAAAGAGTTTCATACAACTCTGATTATCACAGTAAATAATAGTTGGATCAATCTACTGATCAAACAAACTAACCAGGATCTCCCTCATCTAGATGACCTCACATGCTTCCTGACTCGCAACCATGTACTTTGCCTCTACTAAAATTAGTGCAACCAATCTTTGTTTCCTAAAGTACCAAGAAACTATCACTAACCTAATACTGAAGATCCCTCCTGATGTGTTCTTCCTGTCGGATGGACTCCTTGCCTAATTGACATTGGTGAAACCCTAAATCTTCCCTCCCTCTATTTATCTGTAAAATAATCCATATTGAGAAGTGCCCCTCAGGTATCTCAACACATGCTTTTCCACCTTCCAATACTATTTGGTAGGCCTAATCATCACTTGACTAAGCTAGTTAACTACATAACACATATCTAGTTGTGTGTTCACAAAGTACATGAATGAACCCACAAGGTATCTATAAACAATATCTTCAACTACTTCCCCTAAAGTAGCATCCTCCTTCCTTTAGTTACTAGTTAGAGGAGTCTCCATGGGTTTGTTGCTCTCCATGTAAAATCTCCTGAGTATCTCATTGGCATACTTTCCTTGAGACACAAACAACTCCCCATCTCCCTCCCATACCTCCATGCCAAGAATGTAATGCATGAGCCCCATGTCCTTCATCTCAAACTCTCTTGCAAGGTCCTCCTGGCAAGAATTGATCAAATAATCATCACCTGTCAGTATGAGATCATCAACATAAAGTAAAATGATCAAAATGTTTACCTTCGACCACTATGTGGTACATGTTATAATCCCCTTCACTATTAATGAAGCCCAACCCGGTGAAGTAGCTATATATCTTGGTGTACCAAGCACATGGTGCTTGCTTCAACCTATACAATGCTCTCTTAAGCCTGCACACATGCGACTCATGGTCAAAGTTCTCAAAATCTTCAGGCCGCTCTATGTACACCACTTCCTTAACCATGCCATTAAGGAAGGTTTTCTTCATATCCATCTGATGTATCTTCCAACCCATATGTGCTGATAGTGAAAATATCGATCTGATTGATTATTACCTTGTAATAGGAGCAAAGGTCTCATCCTAGTCAATCCCCTCTACTTGTGAAAAGCCACAGGCCATAAGTCTAGCCCTATGCTTCTCGACACTACCATTTACAACTTACTTTATCTTGTAAAGCCAGTGAGAGTTTTCCACTAAATTGTCCTTCAGTCTTGAGACCACATACTAAATACTATTATGTACTATGGAGTCATACTCCTCCACCATGACGTCAACCTAAATAGGCTCTTGCACTACTTCCTTAAAGGAAGATGGCTTTGTCACAACACATTCACCCATAAGATCCATGTATCCAATGTACATCTCAGGTGACCTCCTCTGCCTATGATGAGAAGTGGGTGATCCCACATTCTCCCGTGCATCATCCAACAATCTGTTAGCCTCTCTGCTGTGGTTTCTTCCCTCTCTTGAAGACTCTGCTTGAGTGGATGTCTCCACTCCCGTATCCTCACCATGTGGCTACTCCACATCAATCTGAGGCTTCTCAACCTTAGGAGCTAAAATATCCTCATCCACATGTAGCTCAAGCTCCCTCTCAAGGGAAACTCGCATGGCCTTCTCCTCATCAAATCAGACATCCCTGTGAACCACAATAATCCTAGTGGTCAGAAAATACACCTGATAGTTGTGAGGTATATCAGTGTACCCTAAAAATATCCCCAACTCTGTCGTCAGCTCAAGCTTATTTTGTGAATCTTTGGTCACATGGAGATATATCGATGACCCAAAAATCATAAAGTGATGAACATCTGGCCTCTTACCAAAATAAGCCTCCTCTGGTGTCTTCATCTCAAGTATATGATGTGGGCTACGATTCTGAACATAAATCATTATGTTGCATGCCTCAGCCCACAAGTGTATTGGTAGGCCTTGATCATGAAACATCGCCCTTGCTGCCCCTACTATTCTTTTCTTCTTCCTCTCAGCCACCCCATTCTAATGAGGGTTATGGGGTGCCATCCACTCCCATTTAATCACTTTGGATTCACGAACATTCTTAAACTCATTCGAGACATACTCACCACTGTTATCACTCCATAGAGATTTAACCTTATTTCCCGACTCTTTCGTCACCAATGTTTTAAACTCACAAAACTTTGTGAAGTTTTGATCCTTTTTCTGCATGAAACATATCCAATATGTACAATAATAATCATCAACAAATATAACATAATACCTGTGTTTGGTTGTGGATGCTGTCAAGAATGGTCCACACACATCTGAATGGACTCACTCTAGAATAGCCTTTGCTTGATTGTCTTTGTCATGAAAGGAAGACTTGGTGTATTTTACCAAAGTACACCCCTTACATGTATCAACTTTCTCAAGCATACCTTTCATAAGACCGATAGAGATCTGCTCCAATATATTCAAACCCCCATGATGCAAGTGGTCGAATCACCTGTGACAAAACTCGCCAATGTCTAAACTCTACACCCTTTATGCTTTTATGCTTAAAGTAGCACACTGCTCTACCTCCAGCTTATAAAGATTCTTCACCTGAACCCGTATATTCTTTTCTTGACCTGTGGATATGTGTCAAAACATATTCACCCATAAGATCCATCTATCCAATGTACATCTCAGGTGACCTCCTCTGCTTGTGCTGAGAAGTGGGTTCTCCCACATTCTCTTGTGCATCATCCAACAATCTGTCAGCCTCTCTGGTGTGGTTTCTTCCCACTCTTAAAGACTCTACCTGAGTGGATGTCTCCATTCCCAGATCCTCTCCATGTGGTTGCTCCACATCAATTTGAGGCTCCTCAACCTTAGGAGCTAAAAGCTCTTCATCCACATGTAGCCCAAGCTCCCTCTCAAGGGAAAATTGCATGGCCTTCTCCTCATCGAATCTAACATCCCTACGAACCACTATCATCCCATTGGTCGGCAAGTACACCTGATAGTTGTGAGGTATATCAATGTACCCTAAAAATATGCCCAACTCTGTTGTCATCTCAAGCTCCTTTCGTGAATATTTGGTCACATGGAGATATAACCATGACCAAAAAATATTAAAGTGACGAACATCTGGCCTCTTACTGGAATAAGCCTCCTCTAGTGTATTCATCTCTAGTATCTGACGTTGGCTACGATTCTTAACATAAACCATTTTTTTGCATGCCTCAGCCCACAAGTGTAGTGGTAGGCCCTAATCATGAAACATCGCCCTTTCTGCCCCTACTATTCTTTTGTTCTTCCTCTTGTCCACCCCATTCTATTGAGGGTTATGGGGTTTCATCCACTCTCGTTTAATCCCTTCGGTTGCACAAAAATTCTTAAACTTGTTTGAGACATACTCACCACCGTTATCACTCTATAGAGCTTTAATCTTATTTCCTGACTCTTTCTCCACCAATGCTTTAAAATCAAAAAACATTTTGAAGGTTTGATCCTTTTCCTGCATCAAAAATATCCAACATTTACGAGAATACTCATCAACAAATATAAAATAATATGTGTCTGGATTTGGATGATATAGAGAATGGTCCACACACGTATTAATGGACTCACTCTAGAATAGCCTTTGCTCAACTGTGTCTGTCGTGAAAGGAATACTTGGTGTATTTTCCTAAAGTACACCCCTTGCATGTATGAACTTACTTAAGCATACCTTTCATAAGATCGATAGAGATATACTCCAATATCTTCAAAGCCGCATGATGCAAGTAGTCCAATCATCTGTGCCAAAACTTGCTAATGTCTCAACTCTACACCCTTTCTACTTTTTTTTATTAAAGCAGCACACTGTTATACCTCCCTCTTATAAAGATTCTTCACCAAAATCGTTATCTTCTTTTCTTGACCTGTGGCTATGTGTCGAAGGAATGCCTTTCCTTTTGAGAAGATCACATCATAGACTCTATCCTCAAGCATGGTGATGGATACCGATTTCTTCTTCAGCAGAGGCACATACATAACATTCTTACATGTGCATGGAGCCCCATTCTCCCTCTAAAAAGTAATCATGCCCAATCCAGTAACACTCTACTTCATGTCGTCACCCATCTCGATATGCATCTAGAGATCTTTCTACTCTATGTCACTAAATAACTCTTTGTCGCCAGTCATGTGGAATGAAGATCCACTATCTAAGTACCATACACTTCCTATCATTGATGACACCATTCATTCAATGAGGGAAAATTCCAATTCGAATTGAGAGGGCAAAGCTTCACCTGTTGGTCCTCCTAAGGAATTCTTCTTAGTCTTCTTGAGTGGACAATTTGTAGAAAAATGGCCCAACTCATGACAATGAAAGAACTTAACTTTCATCATGACTTTCTTCTTACCTCCATGATAATAATATGATCTGGAATGCAATATTTCCCCTTCCCCTTCTTTTCCTTAATCGCTAAGGCACAATAATATTCATCATGAGTCTTTGATAAAGATCCATCCTTATTGTTCCTCCTAATCTCCTCCTGCATCAATTCCAACTACAATCATTCCTAATATGAAATATTCTCATGACCATTGACAGAGTCTTAATAACTATGCCAACTCTTTAGGAGTCCTAGAGGAGAAAGACTCACCATATCACCCTCAGAAACTGTGATTCCAACACTTCCAAATTGATCATGACACTGAGTGAACTTGGTCAAATATTTGGGAATTGTCTCACCTTTCTCCATTTTGATTTTTTGAATTTTGTCCTTCAGTCAATTTCCTTTGGTCATTGTTGTTCTGATATAATTCTCTCATTTCTTTCCACATAGCATATGGAGTTTCCTTGGCATAGAGACTCGAGACAATGTGTTCTCAAACTCCCTCAAGGATTATCTGCCTCGCCTTCACCACACACCTCTTCCACTCAATAAAATTTTGTGCATCTGATGTTGTTGGCTTAAGAATTTATTGATTAATGAATTCCTTGAATCCATTATCCTCTAGCACAACCTCCATTCTATCCCTCGAGGCTTTAAAATTCAACCTGCCTTCCAAGGTATACTTGCACCACAAATCGTAGGACACCATCTACCAATCCTGAAGTATGTATTACAAATTCAAATTTCACCTATAACCCAAAACTCAAAACTTCGAAATCTACTGTAGTATACTATTATGAGCTTTGATACCATGTAGAATTTCCTATATATTCACAAGCTCATTCAATGCACTAAATCAGAGGACAAGAATCTACTTCTACTTTCAACCAGCAGAAGCCAATAGATTGTTGAAAGCAATATGAACAAGAAAAAGATAAATCAATGGCACATAACACAAGACGTGTCTCAGGAAATCCACTACTCAAGAACCCACTATATGTATTGGATATATCAAAAATATGAGCGAAGATACAAATATTGTTCTCACTAGAATAATTCCACATAGGTATGCTTAACTCTCTTAGCTCAATAACTAGCTCTTGGCTAACACTTAACCAATTTTTCAGCTCTCCAAGACCCTAATATATTGCATAATTCCTAGGATGAATAGCTTGTATTTAAAGAGAATTCATGCTTCCAAAACTATGCAATCCAAACATAGGATCAATCTCTGACGCATGCATGATATTTACACTCCAGTAAATAATACAATTGATAGTACACTGTCCCTCCACCCTAGTCTCAACTGGGTCTTTCTTAGAATCAACATGTATGAGTTTCTGATGAGAGAGAATCTTCAGTTAACTAGAGTGACACTTTTGGATGCACTAGTGCACCAACTAACTGTTAACTCTCTATTAGTTCCTCAAATAGTTTGGAGCTAATTTAACTGAACATAACTCAATAAACTGTGTGATCTAATTTTCAATTCAATTTAAACTCAAACTAGGCCTCGAAAACTTAGGGAGAACATATAAATGACCACATAAATACTTCCAGCTTGAAATTCCTAAGCTAATTAGGTTAATTAAACTTAATTAACTATTTACAAGTTGCTATGAGAATAGAATTCTATTTTAATTCTCAGTTTAATTCAAGGACAAATTAAACTATAATTTCTTATTACCATTTCTCAATAGCCTTTATACCAAACGGGAGTCATACACCAAATGGTGTGAGGTCTGGTTGGGACTTGATATCAAGGAGATCCCCTTGGTTGACGGATTTCCAGCACTGTCAATAGTATGTATTTCCCAGGTGGATGATTAGAAACATGTCTTCCCCTTTTATTTATATCCATTAAAGGGGCTCCATGAATTGATGAAGAGACACATCTATTGGACAAATTCTACTTGAAGCCTACATGACATGAAAACCAATAATTACTTGTCAACTTCAAAACTTCATTTCTCCTCTTGTACACCTCGAAACTCGATGATTCTCAAAGCATTAGATGCTCCTTTCCACCCTTTATCGTCTCATGCCATCACATGTAGAAATGTTCTTCATAAATTTCCCCAAATAAGATTTGGTGAAAAACCCCATACTTAGGTTCGAAGCCCATAAGTGACTCTTGTGGTGATTTTCTCTCCAAACCCTAAACCCTAGAGCTTGGAGTACCTACCAAGCTAAACAAATCAACAAAGCCATTGTTGTTGTTGTTTCTTTGATGTATTCTTGAGAACACCTTGTCTTCCACCTCCTCATGCCCTGGTGATACAAAACCTTAATGATCTTAAGTCTTCAGTTCTGGTTGTAAGTTGGTGCCCCTTTGCTTTTGTTTGATAGATGATCTTGCATGCTCAGTTGCAAAGATTTATTTCTGCATGCTTCCCTTCTACATCTCCTCCCTCCTCATCATGTCATGGTGTGAGAGAGTACTTACATTTGCAATTCACTCATGATAAGATGATATCAGTTTGAAAACCCTAGTCTCGGATAGAGCATTTGAATTCATAAAATGGATCAATATTGGGTGACAAGTCAGAGAGAGAATGCCCTGTGACTGTGTAATTGCAGATTTCAAGCAACCAAGGGTCAGGATTGATCATTGTGTTGGTTTATTGGGGCATGACCCAGGTTTAGAGGTGATTTAGCCAAGCAAATACCAGTACTACTGGCCCTTTCGACAACAGTCCGCGGAGCACGGATTGAGGTCTCACTTGAAGTAGTATGGGAGGGTGCTAGAACTAGGTTTGCACACCCATGGAATGTCTGATGGGATTTTGGAGGTCTACAGTAAGACCTATCGCTACATGCACTTGCGATCCCTTTGCAACCTACGGTGCGGCTTCCGTGCAGCCTTACTCAGTGCGCGACCCGTATAATACCCAAGTCCCTTGCTAATTAACAGATTACTTAACTTATGTGTATGAGATTTATGATTGTTACAACATATTTAGCAATCATATATGTGTGCATCATACATAAACGAATACAAACATAAAGAAGATAATGCACAACAATTACACAAAAATAGGAATCAACTTCTCTTTATTTAATCTTCAATATTCTTTACAAACTCGACACCGCCCTGTCCACTCAGTTGTAGGGGTCCATGCACTCAGCTACAGACTCTACTAAGTCTCTAAACACTTAGCTGCAGAGCCTCTTCGTACTACTATAACCTAATACACTTAGAAACCTATTCTAAGCTTGAACCATTCCTTTGCTACTTTCTCTATCATCTACTATCTTTACAACTTACATCCTTCCTCTATTTATACAATCCCATGGTCCACAGACCATGGGTAGGCTAACATGACTTTACATTACATTACATTACTTTAGGGTGGACAACCTTATGAATTAACATCTACTTCGTGCTCCACGCCTGCAATTCACGGAGTCTTACAAAACCTTTGACCAAAACTTGGGCTTTGAGCCCCAAAACCTACTGTGGGGGGATTCCATGCCCAAAAGGCCCCGAAAACAATCATCGTGACTCGTCCCAAGTCACTTTTCTAGTGCGGTGATCTGGGCATGGAGTGCCTCCATATGTTCCTACACTGCGTGGAGGTCTGCAGTGCACTGTTCTGTTGTTTGTTGTACCTACTGCATGCGTTCTTCTGAATCATCTGCGTCTGACTTGAGCTGCTTCTAATGCTTGTGTTTATAGTCCTGTTATCACAAAGCCCAACCCTAATAGGCTGCTGATCAGGAAGACTTTGAGTAACTATTTCAAACCAAACTTTTGGCTGAGGTTTAGCCTCCTCAGCCTGAGAGGGCTCTCTCAAAGGGTTAATGATATTGATTAAAGATATGGATAGATGGCTAACTCTATGGTTTGTGATTTTATAGGTTTATACGTTGAAAGATGAAGGTTGGCTACCATTGCACTATGGAGTCAAAGTATGTTTCAGTACCTGAGCAAGATCAGCTTAACATGAAAGTCAGGGCATAGAGAGTTTTTATACATCAACAAAACAAAGATACAATGCAAGGAAACATAATTTATAAATACATGAAGGAAGTTAGAGCATCATTGATGAATTCTAAGTAACATGTATTCATACCACTGCAAGTAAGTGAAAGAGGAAAGCCATGAGACAATAGGACATTAATACTCTCTTTGAATCCTGAGTAGTGAAGCCAAAACATTCTACCTAGCATGGAAGTCAAGGCACTAGAGAGTTCAAGTGCAAAAATTAAAATATAAAATAGTGAAACACAGTTAGTTTATCTATGAAAGAAGTCAGAGCATCATTGATGAGTTCTGAGTATCATAAGTAAACACCACTGCAATGTAAGTATTGTAAGATGCCATAAAAACAAGAACACACAAGAACTCTTCATGAATCTTGAGTTTTCTAAGTAGAAACTATGCATTAGGTGAAAAATATACACAGTCTGCACATAGAGCAGCATCTGAGCCAAAAAGTCTCCAACCCTTTGCTAATTCAACCTATTGCTTTATATATAGCATTTACAATATGGATTCCCTCCTCCCTTATCAAGAGAATTCAAATTTACTATGAGTGACACCTATTCTAACCATAAAAGCAACTATTAAATACAAATGACAGCTAACTAGCAGTCCTAGAGACCTAATACAACTAGGAGTGTAACTCCTTATTATGGCTAAACCAACTTAACTAAAAATTGAATGCATTCTTTGACAGTTGCAACCTCATGAGGTCGAATTTTATGAAGCCTCCCACGTTGTCACTTACTGTTGATGATAAACGCTAGAAATTAGGGAACATGTTTCCCTATTTTTAGGTTTAGGATCCTTGAAAATGGCACGTGGGACAGAGCCTTTATCTTCTCATCCATGACATATTTTATGAAACTGGAGGACTTTTTTGTATTCCATGTTGTCTATAACAAAAACCTCTCTTGATTTTTTAAAACACTTCCCCAGCTGTCCAGAATTTGTCCTTGAAAAACACATGTAAAACAGGAAAAATCTGTTCTCTCAAATTATGGTTTACAAAAAATCTTAGTATCTCCCAACTGAAAACACTTATAAAGAAAGTGAGATAGGATATTGTCGTTGGAGAGTGGATGAATAGAAACCTCCTTCAAAATTTCAAAATACCTTTTCCTGTGACCAGAAACTTATCTTGAAAAAGACTATTAAAACCAGAAGACAAGGCTTGACTTTCAACAGTTTCATAGCACACGTTTAACCATAAATTCCTCCCACCTCAGAACGCATTTGAAGAAACTGAGAGATTTTTCTGTAGCTTAGTATGTTAGGAAGAAAAGCCTCTTTCAGTTTTAAAAATTGAGTTCTCAGTTGCTCAGGAACCCTTCTAGAAGTTGATTAGTAAAAGCAGAAAACTGAGACTTTTATGCTAAAACAGGCTTTTTCAGGGGTTTCTTAGCACGCTATGAAAAATCCTATTTTAGAATCCACGATTTCGTAGCACGGCTAGTGCAAATTCTAGATTTTGAGCTATGAAAACTCCTAGGCAGTTTTGTAGTGCATGAAAACCTTGACAAAAGTTTGACACATGGAATTTTAAGTGTGATGTGAGATCAGTGATAGGTAAAACCAGAGTGTTGACCCTATTTGACAATGCCAAGAAGACTCCCTTCTGGGTCCTAGACTCTAAAACAAACCATGGAAATATTGGAACAAGACTAACACCAACCCTTTGGAATCAAACTGATGTTCAAAATTTAGGAATTTTTCAGTGATAATGGTGGTTCCACTAGGGATAGTGTGCCCTTGTGGTATACTAAGAACCTATAGCTCCGATGCCGCTATCCATTCTCTAGAATAAAACTCTGAAATTCTACCCAATCTGCTCCTCAAGCCTTTAATGATTTGCTACAAGAATAATTCAAACTGCACCTACTGAAATAGGTGCTCAGCCAACCTACCCTGAGCTTATTTGCATCTACCTACCTACCCTATCAGCTGCAATCTCCGTTTGTAGCTCAAAGAACATGAAACTTCCAATGAAGTCAGTCATCGATCTGATCTGACACTTGAATCTCTTGACTATGCTTGAAGCAAAAATAAACCAGACACTGAAATAACCAAGGCAACATGAGGTGTAACTGTTCTTCAAGATGAAAATATAACTGGAAGCTTGAACACTAAATCTTTTCCATGTAGTCAACTATAGGGTCAAAAAACACATGGTTAGTTTCATGATTCTCATAACATTCTATATCTTCAAAAAACTGATCGTCAACCACACAAAATTCCTTTGATAAGTTATCCAACTGCCTTTCTGCATGATTTCCATAGACAATGTAATTTTCCTCACTATTATGATCATTCTTTGAAGTAATCTGCTATAAGGAATTACATAAATGATCAACCTTTTCCTCTGCCTGAGGGTTATAAAAATTTTCTTCCAGTATTTCTTCTTGGTGTTTGCAATTATTTTCATGTTTATTATGATCCGAAGACTGACAAGTCTGCTACATCTCTACATCAATCTCAGAGGATGTAATATGATTTTCATAAGTAAACCCATGTTGATTTTCATGCTGCATTTCATGGGACGTTATCCCTTCTTCTTGGTGTTCACATGTATTGTTATGAAGAGCCTCTAAAATTTCTTCATCCATGAATTCATCATCATCATAAAAATCCTCCAAATATTGAATAAGACTCAAAGAATGTTTACAACAATTTTTTACCAGCAATAAGGAAGGATGACATTCTTTATACATCTCATAGAATTCATCATGAAAATTAGCAAACAAATATATTGAACCATTTTCCAAGCTTTTATACCAAGACCATGCTTTTCCTTCTAAAGTGGTCATAAACATCCTCATGAGACAATCTTAAGGGAACTGAACCTTAAGACTGCGTACATGCATATGGAACCTAACCAAATAAAGAGCAACATTGTATTTCTTTTCATCTTTGAATATTGGAAGATCGTCTAACCAATCAACCTTCGGCATAGGATTTGGAAAACTAGGGATATGAGACCGATTCATAGGGGCATACCTGGCATTCATTCTTGCAATGGAAATCATTTTGAAACTTCATCAAGCTACTGATCTTCTAGTAGTGGAGTCACCTTCCAATTTGTTATTTGATGTATGGAGTCGCCAAGGTAGTTTGCAGCCTTAAAAAATTTCTGAGATCCTGCTACCTTCAGAAGTTCAGCTTCTTAGTTTCGGGAATGAATAATCTTCAGACTCTCGGCAGACACACCAAAATGTTATCACAAAACCCAACCCTGATAGGCTGTTGATTAGGAAGACTTTGAGTAACTATTTCAAACCAAACTTTTGGCTGAGGCTTAGCCTCCTCAGCCTGAGAGGGTTCTCTCAAAGGGTTAATGATATTGATTAAAGATATGGATAGATGGGTAACTCTATGGTTTGTGATTTTATAGCTTTGTAGGTTAAAAGATGAAGGATGGCTACCATTGGGCTATGGAGTCAAAGTATGTTTCAATACCTGAGCAAGATCAGCTTAACATGAAAGTCAGGGCATAAAGACTTTTTATACGTCAACAAAACAAAGATACAATGCATGGAAACACAGTTTATAAATACATGAACGAAGTTAGAGTATCATTGATGAGTTCTAAGTAACATGTATTCATACCACTGCAAGTAAGTGAAAGAGGAAAGCCATGAGACAATAGGACATTAAAACTCTCTTTGAATCCTGAGTAGTGAAGCCAAAACATTCTACCTACCATGGAAGTCAAGGCATTATAGAGTTCAAGTGCAGAAATGAAAATATAAAGCAGTGAAACACAGTTAGTTTATCTATGAAAGAGGTCAGAGCATCATTGATGAGTTTTGAGTATCATAAGTAAACACCACTGCAATGTAAGTATTGGAAGATTCCATCAAAACAAGAACATACAAGAACTCTTCATGAATCTTGAGTTGTCTAAGTAGAAACTCTACATTAGGTTAAAAATATACACAGTCTACACATACAACAGTAGCTGAGCCAAAAAGTCTGCAACCCTTTGCTAATTCAACCTCTTGCTTTATATATAGCATTTAAAATATGGATTCCCTCATCCC
Source organism: Pinus taeda (assembly GCA_000404065.3). Lineage (NCBI taxonomy): Eukaryota > Viridiplantae > Streptophyta > Pinopsida > Pinales > Pinaceae > Pinus > Pinus taeda. The sequence continues at coordinate 208,906 of APFE030374335.1, forward strand.
TTATCAAGAGAGTTCAAATTTTCTATGAGTGACACCTATTCTAACCATAAAAGCAACTATTAAATACAAATGATAGCTAACTAGCAATCCTAGAGACCTAATACAACTAGGAGTGTAACTCCTTATTATGACTAAACCACCTTAACTAAACATTGAATGCATTCTTTGACAGCTGCAACCTCATGAGTTCGAATTTGATGAAGCCTCCCATGTTGTCACTTACTATTGATGATAAACCCTAGAAAATAGGGGGCATGTTTCCTTGTTTTTAGGTTTAGGATCCTTGAAAATGGCACGTGGGACAGAGTCTTTATCTTCTCATCCATGACATATTTTACGAAACTGAAGGATTTTTTTGTAGTCCATGCTTTCTAGAACAAAAACCTCTCTTGGTTTTTTCAAACACTTCCCCAACTGTCCAGAATCTATCCTTGAAAAACACGTGTAAAACAGGAAAAATCCGTTCTCTAAAATTAGGGTTTCAAATAAAGCTTAGTATCTCCCAACTAAAAAAACTTATGAAGAAAGTGAGATAGGCTATTGTATCTGGAGAGTTAATGAAGAGAAACCTCCTTCAAAATTCCAAAATACCTTTTCCTGTGACCAGAAACTAATCTTGAAAAAGATTGTTAAAACCAGAAGACAAAGCTTGACTTTCAGCAATTTCGTAGCGCAAGCTTAACCATAAATTCCTCCCACCCCAGAACGAATTTGAAGAAACTAAAAGATATTATGTAGCTTAGTATGTTAGGAAGAAAAGCCTCTTTCACATTTGAAAATTGAGTTCTCAGTTGCTCAAGAACCCTTATGGAAGTTGACTAGTAAAAGCAGAAAACAGAGACTTTTATGCTGAAACAGGTTTTTCAGGGGTTTTTTAGCATGCTACGAGAACTCCTAGTTCAAAATCCACGATTTCATAGCATGGCCAGTGCAAATTATAGGTTTTGCGCTACGAAAACTTCTAGGCAGTTTTGTAGTGCATGAAAACCTTGACACAAGTTTGACACATGGAATTTTAGGTGTGATGTGAGATCAACGATAGGTAAAACCAGAGTGTTGACCCTATTTGACAATGCCAACAAGACTCCCTTCTAGGTCCTAGACTCTAAAACAAACCATGGAAAGACTGGACCAAGACTAACACCAACCCTTTGGAATCAAAATGATGTTCAAAATTTAGGAATTTTTTTCAATGATAATGGTGGCTCCACTAGGGATAGTGTGCCCTTGTGGTATACTAAGAACCTGTAGCTCCAATTCCGCTATCCATTCTCTAGAATAAAAATTTTAAATTCTACCCAATCTTCTCCTCAAGCCTTTCATGATTTGCTGCAAGAAGAATTCAAACTGCACCTACTGAAATAGATGCTCAGTCAACCTACCCTGAGCTTATTTGCATCTACCTACCTACCCTATCAGTTACAATCTCCACTTGTAGCTCAAGGAACATGAAACTTCCAATGAAGCCATTCATCAATATGATCTGACACTTGAATCTCTTGACTATGCTTGAAGTAAAAATAAACCAGATATTGAAATAACCAAGGCAGCATGAGGTGTAACTATTCTTCAAGATGAAAATATAACTGGAAGCCTGAACAGTAAATATTTTCCATGTAGTCAGCTATAGGGTCAAAAAACACATGGTTAGTTTGATGATTCTCATAACATTCCATATCTTCAAACAACTGATCCTCAACCACACAAAATTCCTTTGATAAGTTATATAACTACCTTTCTGCATGATTTCCATAGACAATGTAATTTTCCTCACTATTATGATCATTCTTTGAAGTAATATGCTGTAAGGAATTACATTAATGATCAACCTTTTCCTCTGCCTGAGGGTTATAAAACTTTCTTCCAGTATTTCTTCTTGGTGTTTGAAATTATTTTCATCTTTATTATGATCCGAAGACTGACAAGTCTGCTACATCTCTACATCAATCTTAGAGGATGTAATATGATTTTCATAAGTAAACCCATGTTGATTTTCATGTTGCATTTCATGGGATGTTATCCTTTCTTCTTGGTGTTGAAATGTATTGTTATGAAGAGCCTATAAAATTTCTTCATCCATGAATTCATCATCATCATAACAATCCTCCAAATATTAAATAAAACTCAAAGAATGTTTACAACAATTTTTTACCAGCAATAAGGAAGGATGACATTCTTTATACATCTCATAGAATTCATCATGAAAATTAGCAAGCGAATATATTGAAGCATTTTCCAAGCTTTTATACCAAGACCATGCTTTTCCTTCTAAAGTGGTCATAAACATCCTCATGAGACAATCTTTAGGGAACTGAACCTTAAGACTACGTACATGTATATGGAACCTAACCAAATGAAGAGCAGCATTGTCTTTCTTTTCATCTTTGAATATTGGAAGATCGTCTAACCAATCAACCTTTGGCATAGGATTTGGAAAACCAGGGATATGAGACCGATTCATAGGGGCATACCTAGCATTCATTCTTGCAATGGAACTCATTTTGAAAATTCATCAAGCTACTGATCTTCTAGCAGTGCATTCACCTTCCAATTTGTTATTTGATGTGTGGAGCCGCCAAGGTACTTTGCAACCTTAAAAAATTTCTGAGCTCCCGCTACCTTCAAAAGTTTAGCTTCTTAGTTTCGGGAACGAATAATCTTCAGACTCTCGGTAGACGCACCAAAATGTTATCACAAAACCCAACCTTGATAGGCTATTGATTAGGAAGACTTTGAGTAACTATTTCAAACCAAACTTTTGGCTGAGGCTTAGCCTCCTCAGCCTGAGAGGGCTCTCTCAAAGGGTTAATGATATTGATTAAAGATATGGATAGATGGGTAACTCTATGGTTTGTGATTTTATAGGTTTATAAGTTGAAAGATGAAGGCTGGCTAACATTGGGCTATGGAGTCAAAGTATGTTTCAGTACCTGAGCAAGATCGGCTTAGCATGAAAGTCAGGGCACAGAGAGTTTTTATACATCAACAAAACAAAGATATAATGCAAGGAAACACAGTTTATAGAAACATGAAGTTAGAGTATCATTGATGAGTTCTAAGTAACATGTATTCATACCACTGCAAGTAAGTGAAAGAGGAAATCCATGAGACAATAGGAAATTAAAACTCTCTTTGAATGCTGAGTAGTGAAGCCAAAACATTCTACCTAGCATGGAATTCAAGGTATTATAGAGTTCAAGTGCATAAATGAAAATATAAAACAGTGAAACACAGTTAGTTTATCTATGAAAGAAGTCAGAGCATCATTGATGAGTTTTGAGTATCATAAGTAAACACCACTGCAATGTAAGTATTGGAAGATGCCATCAAAACAAGAACATACAAGAACTCTTCATGAATCTTGATTTGTCTAAGTAGAAACTCTGCATTAGGTTAAAAATATACACAGTCTGCACATAGAGAAACAACTGAGCCAAAAAGTCTCCAACCCTTTGCTAATTCAACCTCTTGCTTTATATATAGCATTTACAATATGGATTCCCTCATCCCTTATCAAGCTAATTCAAATTTTCTATGAGTGACACCAATTCTAACCATAAAAGCAACTATTAGATACAAATGACAGCTAACTAGCAGTCCTAGAGACCTAATACAACTAGGAGTGTAACTCCTTATTATGACTAAACCACCTTAACTAAACATTGAATGCATTTTTTGATAGCTGCAACCTCTTGAGGTCGAATTTGATGAAGCCTCCCACGTTGTCACTTACTCTTGATGATAAACCCTAGAAATTAGGGAACATGTTTCCCTGTTTTTAGGTTTAGGATCCTTGAAAATGGCACGTGGGACAGAGCCTTTATCTTCTCATCCATGACATTTTTTACAAAATTGAAGGAGGTTTTTCTAGTACATGCGGTGTAGAACAAACACCTCTCTTGGGTGTTTAAACACTTCTCCAGCTGTCCAGGAATATGTCCTCGAAAAACACGTGTAAAGCAGGAAAAATTCGTTCTTTGAAATTAGGGTTTCAAAGAAAGCTCAGTATCTCCCAACTAAAAACACTTATGAAGAAAGTGAGATAGGTTATTGTAGACGGAGAGTTGATGAAGAGACACCTCCTTAAAAATTCCAAAATACCTTTTCTTGTGACCAGAAACTGATCTTGAAAAAGACTATTAAAACCAGAAGACAAAGCTTGACGTTCAACAATTTCGTAGTGTATGTTTAACCATAAATTCCTCCCACCTCAGAATGAATTTGAAGAAAATGAAAGAGGTGGTTGTAGCTTAGTATGTTAGGAAGAAAAGCCTCTTTCAAGTTTCAAAATGGAGTTCGCAGGTGCTCAGGAACACTTTTGGAAGTTGACTAGTAAAAGCAGAAAACATAGACTTTTATGCTAAAATAGGATTTTTCAGGGGTTTTGTAGCATGCTATGAAAAATCCTAGTTCATAATCCATGATTTCATCGCACGGCCAGTGAAAATTCTAGGTTTTGCGTTACGAAAACTCCTAGGCAGTTTTGTAGTGCATGAAAACCTTGACACAAGTTTGACACATGGAATTTTAGGTCTGATGTGAGATCAGTGATAGGTAAAACTAGAGTGTGGACCCTATTTGACAATGCCAACAAGACTCCCTTCTAGGTCCTAGACTCTAAAACAAACCATGGAAAGATTGGACCAAGACTAACACCAACCCTTTGGAATCAAACTGATGTTCAAAATTTAGGAATTTTTTTCAGTGATAACAAGTCCCACGCCTTTCTCTATCTCCTTGGGCCGTGAAGATTGTGCTTCAGCCAGCTAGTCAGAGAGTTGGCCCACCCGTGTAGGGTTTCAAGTGGTTGCCATTGTCATTGCATGGGAAGGGTTCTCCATTGAGTTTGACTAGTTGGACTGTGCCTCCGTCTGTGACCTCTTTTACCACATATGGTCCGAGCCAGTGCATTCTGAATTTTCCGAGAAAAGTTTCAAACTTGCTGTCATATAGTAGCACTAAGTCATTTACCTTGAAGTTATGCAACTTGATATGGTGTTCGTGCCAGGATTTTTCACGTTGCTTTTGTACCTTGTTGGTGAAATCTGGCCAGAAATCATTCTTCCTCGAGTTCCTCTAATTGTGTGAGCCTTTCTTCCAGAGCTTCACGGTCCATCATGCCTATGAGCACCATTATTCATAGACTCGAAATGATGTATTCCATCACCATGACGGCTTCCGTACCATAGACCAACTTGAATGTTGTCTGTCCCGTCAATTGTCCTAAATGCCCATAACACATCGGGTATGCACAGGTCCTAGTCGTTCTGTTGCATGTTACATACTTTGGTCAGCGCAGTATCCAATGTTTTATTGAATTCTTCTACTATTCCATTGGCCTGTGGGTGGTACAATGTACTTTTGTGATGATACACCTGGAACTCTTCTGTGAGTGCGCTGATGGTCTCATTCAGGAAATGTGTTCCGCGATTGATCATTAAGATTTTTGGACAACCAAATCATGTCAACACGTTTTCGAACAAAACCTTTGTAGCCATAGCAGCCGTGCAATCCTTGACTAGTTGTCCTTCTGCCCATCATGTCAGGTATTCCGTCACGGTGATGATGTAGCGCGCACCCATCTTTCCCCGAGGTTTGATCGGGCCCACAGAGTCGATTGCCCATTTCTTAAACGGTTGTAGTGTCATTTGGGGATTTAGTGGCATATCATCCCTTTGTGACGGTTTCCCCGTCCTTTGACATATATCGCAAGCCTTATAGTGTGCTTTTGAATCCCGGTGCAGGGTCGACCACCATAACCGTACATGAATAATCTCCTGTGTGGTCGCACGTCTTGCATAGTGTCCTCCTGCAGCACCCCCATGTGCTTTCGTGAGGTTTTGACCTCGTTCAAATTCAGGTATGTATATTCACAATATCTCATCGTTTCCCATCTTGTAGAGGTGCCCTGTGATGACAGAACAGTCCACCGCGCACACCACCAATTCCTTCTTATATTGGATTGAGTACTCCTTTGGCGCAGTCCCTGTTGTTAGAAAATGGATTATATCTTCGAAGTGTCCATTCATGACGTGTATTGCAAAAAGTTGTGCATCAGGTAGTCCCTCCAAATTTGTTGGTTCCTCGAAATTCTCAATTCGTGACAAGTGGTCTAGTCGTGCATTTAAGCATCCTGGCTTGACTATAACCTCAAAGTCATACTCTTGAAATAGTAAAAGCCATCTGCATATTTTCCCCACCAAAACATGCTTGTTCACCAATTATTTCAATGCAAAATGGTCGGTATACATCTTGAAATGTCCTCTAAGTAAATAGTGTCAGTATTTTTGGAGCGCGTACACCATTGCCAACCCCTCGCATTCGGTGGTAAAGTAGTTCTTTTTTGCTTTGGACAATCTTTGACTCGCAAATGCAATCGGTTGATCCACACCCTTCGCGCCCTCCAGTGTGAGTACGGCTGCCAACGCGATACACGATGCATCAACATGTACATAAAATTCCATGTCCCATTTCTTGAAGACTAGGATTGGCACAGAGGCCAGTTTCCCCTTCAGGACATCCAAACTCTTCATGCAATCATCATTCTAGTAATATGCAACATCTGTTTTCAATATCCTTTCCATCGGCATGGTTATTTGGGAATACTTTTGATGAACTTCCTATAGTATCTAGTGTGTCCCAAGGTAGAACGCAGTTGTTTAACACTTCGCAGTGCTTCCAAATTTAGGATAACGACATTTGCAGGGTCCACCATCAGTCCTTGTTTGCAGACCACATGTCCCAGCAGGTTTCCAAAGGGAACGAGGAATGTACACTCTTTCAGGTTCAACACAATATGGTGTCGGTGGAAAGTATCCATCATCAAACATAGGCTTGCTACATGGTGCTTAATTAATCCAAAAACAATCCAATCATCCAGATAGACCTCCAAAAACTTGTGGATGTAGTTTTAGAATGAAGCTACCATGATGCGTGAAAATATAGCTGGCGCATTCTTCAGCCCAAATGGCATCATGGCATATAAAAAGCATCCCCATTTTGTTGCGAAGGTCATATTTCTCCTATCTTGTATCGTGATCTTGATCTGATGGTACCGTGAGAACCCATCCATGGATGAGTATGCTTCATAACCACCAACATTCTCTAGTACTTCATCTGTGAATGGTTTTGGGAATGGATCGTGTACACAGGCATCGTTCAGCTTCCTGAGCTCTACGCATATTCTTATTTCACCCTTATATTTTTTTCTCCTATACTACCATAGGACTCACTTAGTCGGATTCTTCCACTGCTTCAATAATTCTGGCTACAAGCATTTTGTCTAATTCGTTGCGGACCTTTTCTTTATACTTTGGATTCAACTGATAAGGCTACTGCTTAACTAGTTGTGCGTCACATTTCAGGGTGATCTTCATCATCCCTAAATCGCCAAAGATCCCTTTTAAGTCTGTAATTTTGGTCGGGAACAAGTCTTGGTATTCGCAAAGTAACTCGGCGACCATATCAACAGTGGCATCATCCCAATAGTTTCCAAGTGTTTCGTACTTCAGCTCTACATCCGTTCCAATCTTGACCTGCTTTGTCTTTAGCGCCGCAGTGATGTTTGGGTCTTCAAGTGCTGGTCCATGAATCTTGCGAGAGCCTTTCATTTTTGAAATGTTAATGTTTCGTGGGTCCTCATCATCCTCTTCGAAATTTACACTATAACACTCCAATGTGTCGCTTAACTGTGTCATCCAGTCTGGCTGAAGTACTCCCATTGGCTCCTATGGTATTTTGAAGATAGTAACTTTTACTGCTTGTAGCACATCGTCAACAGTATTCGACCAACGATCTTCAAATGTAAATTTTAATAAAAATCCCTTGAGCAAGACATCCCATTCACCCGTACCATGGCAGAGCTCCATCTCTGTATACCAATTCATGGGTATGAAGTCTAGGGTATGGTAAAATAAATGCACCCATTCAGGTTGTGGCTCTTCCCCGTAGACCTTGGTCCATTTCTCCAGGTACGTGCGTGGATCATCTCGTCCATCATATTTTAGTCTACTAGTCAAATTTGTGGTTTTCCAAAACATAGGCATATCATCCTTCTCCATCTGCATAGTCTTCAAAAGTTCCTTGATGCATACCCCACCATCGTGCGGGTGCTGCGCATAGTGCCCACTTCAACGCATCGAATCACTGCTATTCTGGTATTGTACTTTCGAATTTGTTTAGAAATCCATCCACCGGTAACAATCCATCATATGTCGACAACTCCCTTGCCTCTGTTGTTACGCAACACAATGACTTGATCATCATGTTGCAGTTCAATGTTATCACTTCGTGTAGCCGATGTTTCCATCGCTCTATCTCTTCATCTGAATTTGAAGTGCAGGAGCTTTCGCACTCCCACGAAATCCTTCCATCTGCAGTTGGATTCACCCAATCCTCTCCTTATGCATTTATCTTGTAGATATAGTCGAGATTGTCATCCCTATCGTCATTGTGCACTAGTTTAGTGTATCGCGCTCCTTCGGCTGGATCTAGTGGTACTATTACGTGTAAGGATTTTTTCTCAAAGATCATTTTGCACTTCTTCAGATTTATGTTCTCATTCATATTGATAGCGAAGTCTATTCCTAGTAGCACGAGATAGGGATTGTTGTCATCAACAATCTCTATCACTTCAAAATCCACTTGTGCGCTTGCGCCTTCAATATCGACTGTCACCCTTTGCAATCTTCCCATGGGCAAAATATTTTATTGGTTCACCAATCGTAACTGAATAGGGGACCATTGTAACATAGGTCGACCCATGTGTTCCCATGTTTTCTTTTGCAGTACATTTGCATCCAAACCCAGATCCAAGATTACCTAATCCATTTCGTACTCACCTATTTCCGGAGTCAACCTCATCTCCCTTCTTGTGCGTAATGCATGCTTTCCAAGTTTTTGGACCACGCGCAATTCTCCTGACCCTGCGCACCTAGTGATAAGTTCCTGTAGCTCTTTCACCACCTTGTTTCACACAATAGTTTCATGCATGTCTCTAGAAAGGTAGTGAGCATTGAAGGATCCATCCCTGGTTCTACTTGATCCTTATTACCTGAAGTTGAGGCCTCCGTGAAGCTCTTCTTAGCTTCCATGAATGTCTCCTTTGTGCATTCTAAGTCCAACTTGGGTTCCTTTGTAGGAGCCTTGTGAAGCCATGTGCTGTCTTCTGGTTGCTTCCCTTTATCATCTCCTGTGGCTGTACTACTCCTCAGCATCATGTTTACATTTGGGTCTTCTTCGCATAATTTATACCTCATCATTTGTAAATTCTGGGTCGAAGGGGGTTGGAGTACCCCCTTTTCACACATCTTTGCTATCAATGAAAGGCAGTCTTCTGCCTCATGATCAAACTGATTGCAGTACCAACATGATATCTTAGTCGGATTCGTACAATCGCGGGCATACTGCATTGGCCCTCTGTAATTGTAACAAATTTTCTGTCCGCAACCCCTTCCTAGTCCCATTCCACCTCGAGCCCGACTGCAGCCCTAAAACCCAGCACGCACCATCCTCGCATTTGGGTCAAGGGCTTGTGTTTCGGTCTACACCCTGTAGGCAGGAGTCCAATCTATCATTAGTTCATAGCTTAGATAGGTGCATTCATCATGGGCTACCAACCTACAAAAATTACAAAACAATTGTTGGGTCGTCCGCTATACTTCTGCAACAGATGAAAATTATCCATGGTATGTGTTTCTCCTATCTCGTAGATCAAAAAAAAATGCAAGGATTAGACACACCTATGACCTAACTTAGCGAGTTCACAAACTGTTGAATGGGTGACCGACTAGATGCCCTAGTGTCACTGGCCACTCAATGACTCAATCAATCAAATAGAAAGATGACAAGCCAACAAGCAATAAAAACCAAATGAAAAGTAGCTTTCTAATCAGGGAGAAAATATTCCAAAAATCTCACGGGGTAAAAAACACAAGAGCAGAACACACTGGCCAAGATTGGGGTCAAGCCCTAATCTTCACTTACAAACATCGACGCAACTACCTAACTAACAACAAGTGCCAGAGGCTGGTCCGCGTGACTGTTCCTCAAAAATTTGCGCTGGTTGGCACGACTATCAGTGGATTAAGCATGCTGGCTGAGGTAACTAAGGAAAAATAAAAATAAAAATTGAAACAGGGACCAGATATGCTACTATGAATTTTAGACTTAGGCCAGTAAGCAGGAAAAAAGAAACAGAACCAAAGGGAAAACACGAAACTAGAAAAGTTCTAATGAAATCATGAAATCCAAAACAAACAAAGGGATTGGGATCCCTAGTGGAGTCACCAATTTGTGGTGAAGTAAAATTATAAGTGCAGACACGAACAAATTCCTCTAGCCCGATAATGGGTCTAGCCACAAAAGATGCATTCTATGGCAGATTTCCTTAGGTTAGAATCAATCAAGAGGGCCCACCTCTTGGTCACTTATTTTGCTTGATGATGTTCTCGCTTGCTTACTCCAACAATCTCTCGATTCCTTCTTCAAGCTCCTGAAACAAGTAAACAACAACAACATACAAACATGATAATAGACAAATTGCAATTCAACCTACTTAACAAGTCAAGAAACATTAAGACATGAATATGCAGTATTACAAAACATGTACGAAATCAATTGATAGTTGCATATATTAATATCAAAGAGATATTACAACCATTTGTCTTGACGTTGCACTCTTCCTTTGACAATACCAGCTTCCGAGACACTTCTGCTAGCATGCTACGATGGCTTCAAACAACAATATTTCAAAAGCTCTTCCCTTTAGGCTTCACTCCAAACCAAAACACACTTCTCCCTCAAACAACTAGATAACTACCGCTAGTAATAGCTTGCTTGTCTACTCCAAACCAAAATAGCATCAACACTCAACCAAAAACTATGACTAGGACTAGCTTGTGCTTGGGAAGAAGGGAGGTTTATATAGGAAATATGGATGGGAGATGGATCCTCTTCTCATGGGAGAAGGACTTATCCCTTGAGGTAGTTCCATCATTATAGGGAAAAGGAGCTCAAAACGTCATCCTCAACCCCATCCGGCCAAACCATATACCAGAATTCTGTTACGGAGCTTCTAGAGCAGTTAGCTTTGGCTCTAATTTAAGAAAACTTTCCATAATAGGACAGGTGTGACTGAGACACAGCCCAATCACTCTGGTTGGCGCGAGGAGTAGTGCTAATCTTTTCACATCGGCATGGGGGAGATAAAGGCCATTAGCGCTGGTCTTGTAAACTGGGAAAAATAGAAGTTTCAAGGGAAATGGTACAAAAGGGAATTGATTTGCTCATGAAGAGGGACACAATGGGAGTTTCTTCATGAACGCAAAGTATGCGAGGTTCACTGTAGAGGTACTTCAGGGTCAAGGAACTGGGAGTATAGGGATAGTGACAAAATTCTCTGTAACAGGGGGAATTTCATCCCCTCGTTGCGCATCGACACAACGAAGGGGGGGACTCTCCCCCCCCCCCCCCCTTCTCTAACACCCCCCCGACTGAGCTACTAGGGCTAGTCATGCAAAGAATATAACACAAACCAACATTCTCCCACTTGTTGTTTTCTTTCCACAAGGGGCCACAGGAGAGCTTAGTCATTGAGCTAGCCCTGCAATGCCCATTGTTTCTCTACACCAAGAGAACTTCTCAGAGCTTAGAGATTTTGTCAATGCATCTACAGTATTCTTCAAACTGTCCACCTTTACAAACAACATCTTTTTGTCTCCTATCATATCCCTCACAAAGTGATACTAAACATCAATGTGCTTTGACTTTGAATGATAAGCAAGGTTCTTTGCCAAGAAAATTTCACTTTGGCTGTCACTGTCTATCCTTATAGCTCATTGTATTAACCCCATACTTGAACACAATCTCTGCAACCAAACTTCTTCCTTGCTTGCATGAGTGGCTGCCATGTATTCTTCCTCTGTAGTTGACAGTGCCACTATAGATTGTCTCTTACTCATCCAACTAACTTCACCTCCAAATAGGTTAAATGCATACCCACTTGTAGCTCTTCTCTGAGCCAGATCTCTAGCCCAGTCTGCATCAATAGAGCCATGGATGTCCAAAACTCTGTCCAATCCTGGTCTTCCTTGGTAGCACAAACCATAATCACTAGTGCCACACAAATACCTGAAAACTTGCTTCATTGTTGTCCAATGCTCCTTCCCTAGTGTTGACATAAACCTGCTTAGTACTCCCACTGCATGTGTAATGTCTAATCTAGTATAGAACATCACATTCATTAGGCTACTGAGTTCACTTGCATATGGAACACGAGACATGTCCTCTTCCTCTTCTTGTGTCTTGGACACTGTTCAGTAGATAACTTTACACTTATAGGAATAGGAACCTTCACCAGTTTACTATCCTGCATATTAAACCTCTGCATTATTATCTCAACATACTTCCTCTGGTTTGACCAGAGCTTCCTCTTTTCCTGATCTCGTTTAATTTCCATGCCCAAAATATAGTTTGCAACACCAAGATCTTTAATGTCGAATTTGGAGGACAATTACATATTTAAATCTTGCATAATTTCTTTGTCATTTCCAACAAGCAACATATCATCCACATACAAGACCAGATAAATAACACGACCATAAATTAATTTAGAATACACACAGTGATCTTCTTTGCTTCTAGTGAAGCCAAGTCCCCATATAAATGTCTCAAATTTGTGATACCACATCCTTGGTGACTATTTTAACCCATATGGAGACTTTTTTAACTTGCATACCAGTTCTTTCTTACCCTCACCACAAAGACTCCAAGTTACCTCATGTAGAACTCTTCTTCCAGATCCCCGTGAAGAAATTTTGTCTTCACATTCAATTTTTCTACCTCAAAATCAAAAGTAGAAGAAATAGATAAAAATAATATAATAGAAGCTACCTTGGCAATAGGAGAAACATTCTCACCAAAATCAATTCCTAGCACCTAGGAATAACCTTTTGCTACCAACTGAGCTTTGTATCTCTCCACCTTTCATTTTGCATTCGTCTTCTTCTTGAACACCCATTAGCTTCCAATGGGTTTCCTTCTAGCCAACAACTCCACCAGATCCCAAGCCTCATTTTTGGGAAAAGATGACATTTCATCAACCATGGCCTCTTTCCACAGTTTTCCATCCTCTGAATCTACTGCTTCCTTCACAGTTCTGGGATCATCAGTAATAGGTAAAGTAAAATTTGAATAGAAATCAGATGGACTATACCTTTCTGGCTACCTTCTTTCTCGAATTGATCTTCTTACAATCGGAGTTTGTGGCTCTTCTTCTTCTTATTCCTCTTTTGTTGTAGAGTCTAATTCTTCCTCCTTTATCTCAAACTCTATCTTCTCAGGTTTGTTTGATGGGACTTCATGTTTAATAACATATTTCACCTCTCTAAATGCCACATCTTAGCTTTACACAACCTTCCTTGTTACTGTGTTCCAAATCTTATATCCTTCTAAACCATCCTTATACCCAATAAACATGCACTTTTCAAACTTACTATCCAACTTTGTTATTTTCTCCTTTGGAACATGTACATATGCATCACATCCAAATACCCTCAGATGTGAAGGAGAGGGTTTCTTACCAATCCATACCTCTTGTGGAGTCTTATCCTCCAACGTTAATGAAGGTGATCTATTGACCAGGTAAATTGCAATCTCAACCGCCTCTGCCCAGAATTCCTATCCTAACCTGTCACCACTGAGCATGATTCTTGTCCTTTCCATCAATGTCTTTTTCATTCTTTCTGCAATTCCATTTTTCTTAGGTGTGTATGGAGTAGTCTTCTATCATGCTATACCACACTTCTTACAGAATTCTTCAAATTCTTTCTTGCAAAACTCTCCAACATTATCGGTCCTCAACACCTTTATCTTTTTCTCCATCTGGTTTTCCACCGGAGCCTTAAATTCTTTAAACCTGTCAAAGACTTCAGATTTCTTCTTGAGGAAATATATCCATGTATTCCTTTAGAAGTCATCTATAAATGATACATAGTACACAAAATTACCCAGTGATGGAACCTTCACAGGTTCAAACACATCACTATGCACAAGCTCTAATATTTGTTTCGTCATCTTACCACCAGAGGGGAAACTCACCTAATTTTCCTTTACATATACACAATTTTCACAGAAATCAAAATCCAGAGAGCTATTAGTCATACCTTCCACCATACCTTTATCATGAATTATTCGAAGGCCCTTCTCTCCAGTATGTCTAAGCCTTTGATGCCATAGCATGGTCTTTTCTCCAAAGACCACTAGATTTTATGCTCCACTTTTAAGAACCACAAAAATGTTGCACCCATCAATAACAATGCTACCTTGCAGCTTGTACAGAGTTCCAATCCGAACTCCTCGCATCAATACCAGTGCTCCCCAAACCATCTTGCAAGTATCTTTCTCGAACACTATTTTTACACCTGCATCGTCCAGCTTGCTTACAGAAATCATATTTCTAGCTAATGCAGGAATCTGCAGAACACCTGGAAGTGTTCTAATCCTTCCACCTTGCAAATTCAACTTGACTTTTCCGCGACCAATGATTCTATCCTTCCTGTCATCCCCCAAGAAGACATCACCACCATCATATTTCTCATACTTTCAAAACCACTCTCTATGGGGCGTGAAGTGAAAGGATGCACCTGAGTCAATCAACCATGCCTCATGATCTACATGTGTACTTGAAGAAGAAGCCAAGTACACATCCCCACCTTCATCTGAGGTCGTTTTCACCTTTGTAGAAGGAGCATATCAGATCCCTTTCCTTTCTCAGGAGCTTTATAGTTATAGTCCCTTTTGTAGTGCCCTTCCTTTCCACATTTCCAGCACACCTTTACGGGTTTTCCTAGAGATTTAGATCTCCCTCTGGATTTATATCTCACACTTACGGAAATTTTTTTTTTTTTTTTTTTTTTTTTTCTGTTCTGGGACCGTCCTCATATAGATAAGGCATCATCATTGTAGCTCTTCATATTTTTTTGTCAGCAAGACTAAGACTATTTCATCAAACTGCAAGGCAATTGCATTGCTACCTATTGTAACAACCGGACTATCCCATGAATCTAGTAGAGAACACAACAAGATAATGCAATTATCTTCATCTGAACTTTTAATATCAACTGATAATAACTTGCTTAGAACAATATTAAATGCGTTCAGATGCTCTCTCACTGAGTCTCCATATTTCATCCTTAGGTTATATATCTTTTTCTGTAGGAATAGTTTATTCACCAGAGACTTAGACTGGTATAAAGTCCCTAACTTTTCCCACAAAGCCTTCATCGTAGCTTCCCCTGATACATTCAGCAATATTAAATCTGAGGCACACAATCGTATTGTTATTTTTGCCTTATGACTTAACTTCTTCCATTATTTATTGGACACTCCCATTGATTTAGTACCTGGATCTACCACAATGCACTGATCTTTATCTACCAATAGATCCTCCATCTTGAGTTTCCACAACTCAAAACTCTGACCATTAAATTTTTCGATCTCTATCTTTCCATTGCTTGCCATCTTCTTTCACCACCAGAATTGAACCCATAGATCTCCCACTGAACAAGGTCTACCATAAGCCCAAGAAAAATCCCTCAATAGTAAAGGCGTCTCCTTGAAGCCAAAACACCTCTGATACCAAATGTAGGTTTTAACCCTGTATAAAAATTACTTGCATACGAATTCTAAAAAATACAAAATAAACAATGGCGAGAGCATAACACATACATCAAATATACAAAGATATTTTCCCCTGGATCCCAAAACCATGACTACCAAATTGATTTTTCATTATGTTCCTTTCAATGTTACAATACATATATATACATGTTGAAGCATCCATAAACCCCAATCCATTAACCCTGGATTAGAACATAATCATAGTTCCCTTGACCGGATCTACAAAATACCATGGACCGAAAACCATCGCGCCCAAAAGCATGTGTGAAATCCATGCACAAAACCATAGGTAGGTCCACCCAGCTAATATAGGGTCCAAAAAATTTTTCCTCAAGGCGTTGCCTCAAACCCCGACAAGGGGAGCTGTCACCCCCTCGCTGTGCATCGACACAACGAAGGGGAGACTCCACCCCCTCTCTAACCCACCCGTTTAACTACTCGGGATAGTTGTGGAAAGAATATAACACAACCCAACAAATTTTAATGGTTTTTGGTACCTTGTTGAAAAATAATTACATGCTTGATGCCTAAATGTATGAGAGGTCTGATGAGAAATAAGATTAAAAAAAGATGAAGTAAAGGGTCTCATATATGATTTAATAAGATGAAATTAAAGAGTCTAATATATCATTTAGCCCACTACAACTAACATGGGAATATTCCTTAAATGACACCATGTCAAAATATAAAAGAGATACAACACATTCAATCCATGTCCTATTTGACGAATGAATTCAGGTGCCATCCAATAACCTTTATTAACGTTTCCCCAAAGATCAATAACTACAAATTGAAAATCAATGTCAATAAAATTCATGACTAATATAAAGGAGAAAAATTGGACATATGAAAGTCTTGTGTGGTTCAAAATCAACTCAACCACTTACCTAAATGCACCAAAATATATCTATTAATATACCCCTTGTTTTCCACAAAAATAGTTGGCCTATAACTCAAAAAGCATGATATCAATCTAAGCACATATAAGTTAGATTGTCACATATATGAGGTACAAATCACTTCACCATAAATATATTTGTATGTTAAAAAAAACTTTATTGATATTTATAAGTCTATCTTAATCAATGTAAATTTTGTTAGTATCATATCGACACAAAAGATCCAAAAACGAAATATATATATAATGGTTTCTATGCCCATGAAAAATGTACCTTAATAGATGGATTATATATTCCAATGCAAAAGAAAACATTTCCCACAATAATGTAGTTGTGCATGATTCGCTCCGCCTACTTCTAATTCTATAAGGAAATGAAACATTTGAAATACCAAGAAATAATGTGAAATTCAAACTTGGTCAATAAGCATGCACTTGAATTTATATGTAGAAGTTACTTGAATTTATATCTAGAAGTTGATCGTAAGAAGGACATAAAAAAATATATGATTAATGAGTTGGAATTTAAAATCTAATAAAATTTCATGAAATTAGGTCAATGATAGTCATTTATTTCTGACCAAAGAAGTTAAACATGATTACATGTCTCCTTTTTATTTAATAATAATGAAGTATAGATAAACCTCACCTTAATTAAAATATTGGTTAAAATCATACCAAGGCAGGACACATACTCTTGAAATACTAAAAATAGAATAAGTTATATTATCACTACTTCTAATGCTTTCTGAAAATAATTTTTGAAATTACTTCAAATCATAATATAATTATTTAAAATATAATAAACTTTTTATTCACACTTCTTTTAAAATAAGAATTGTCTATAATAATAAATATATAAAAAATAATTAATTAAATTTTAACCACTTTAATTAAAGAAGTTTAGGAAGAATGAGTGTGTATATTTTGCATGTCTAGAGTAGTAGAATCCAAAAAATATTTCATTTTGTGTTGTGATGCATTCAAAACATCAGAGAAAGTTATGGGAATATGTTAGCATCGGTTTATTCATGTTGTTTTTTTAGGGAGGGTGTTGTTGGAAGGTTGGGCAAGCTCATCATCAATTTGAATTAGAAAAAAAATGAATTGCAAAAGGCGAAAAGCAAGTAACTAATGGTCCCATTGAATATTTTTAGTCTAGTGGATGTTAAAATATCATTTCATTTCACTTCATTTATGTTGTGGAGAATTTTCAGAATAAATATGAAGGATTTTAATCCATCTATATTTTGTGTTGACACTCCACCTATCATCATGGACTACCTAGTTAGTTGTAATTAATTAGTATATATATATTATATATTTATATATATATATATCTATATATATATATATATATATATATATATATATAAATATATATATATATTTATATATATATATATTATATATATATATATTTTATAATATGATAACTAATTAATTACAACTAACTAACAATTTAGTACCTAATCGAATAGGTCTTCCACAATTATAATTTTATTATGTCGTAATCTATCTATTGTACATTTTGGAGGACTTTCCAACCTATTTTCTGGTTTAAATTATCTAGATAGAGAACCACAGGTTTGAGTTGTAAACTTTCCACAATCCAAGTGCCCCAAGCTTGCAGTCAAAAAACAACAAAAAATAGGATTTGGCCCAAACAAATCCAAAATCCAAAGTATAACATGTTTAGACAATGTCTTTAATTATTAGTAATTATTAGGTGGATGGTAGAGATTTAACCTCCATGGAATAGGCCACAATATTCATCGTAGTATTTCATATATCAAGGGTTAAGATTTATCTGCAAATTAGCTATGATATTTTAATTAATCTATCTGGAAATAATTAATTAAAGAAAATGTCATATCAACATGTGTTGTATTAGGCATGTGGTATTCATAAGCTATAGTATTGGCCCATGGTATTGTGACAAAAATTATTTACAAGAATTTCCATGGTAAAGTTGGGGTGAATCTCCATGGTTAAAATTATTGTTACATGCTTTTTAAATGTATATATGTTTAACTCACATATTGATTTTTTTTATAATTAATAATAATAATAATTTAAATTAAGAGTTATAATTTAGTTAATTTTTATGAATAATTTTTAATATAGGGACGGTCTATCAACCATTCAATTTATATATTTTGGTTCTTAAGTTGCAATTAACTATATTATATTCTATCATATATAAAGTAGCTAAAAAATTATACTATATGTTATAATAATATATTTGTTAGTATCTGATGATCATTATTAATGTATGCTGAGATGGTAATTGTTTTTTTTTTAACTGTGATGCAAATATTTTATTAAATACAAACTGGCACATAGATTGCAGCCTGTACAACAGGTGAGTATAATGAAAATATTCTGAGGCCAACTACTAAACATGTAGCCTTACCATGATCTTTATTTTGTTGATATATATTAGTAATTTTACTATCCTAAATGACATGGGGTCTTTGGAAGTGTAGATTCTCCAAAATACCTATAGATACAAACATTTTGCGTGGTACATAGTAGACCCATTATTAAGGAGTAGTTGCAAAGGAAGAAATACCATTCCTCATTAGGACTCCTCCATCCAAGTTTACACTTTTATTGGCGAGATCATATGCAACAAAAATGTTCATTCTCAACAAATGAAAAAAGATAATAGTAGATAAGGCTAGTTTCATATTCTTGAATCAATCAATAATACTTCACAAATTGCAATCCTTTGGCAAAGATCCATGAACAAGGTGATGAATAGCAAATTATGAATCTCCCAACATAGTCAAATCTTTGATATTTTTTTCTTTACCCAGAAGGATCCCCTACAATGATCCCTACACCTCTTATCACATTATTTACACAATTGCCCAATCCCCAATTATACTCAATTTCAATTTTCCCAACAGGGCTGAGAATAACAGGTCCCACTCAATCTACCCCTAAATTATGCCATGAAGCACCATCAAAACTTAACAAAAATGACATCTAATATTTCCTCCATTTCTTCATTACATCTTAATCTAGCCTTAATTTCCACCATTCTATAAGTCTTGAGTGAGTTTTCTTACTCCTTGGCAAAGTATGAAGGAGGCTAAGAATCCATTTATTTTCTTGGGAATCCACCTTTCCCATATCAGCTGGGAGGGCAACATTTTTCCAATATTAAACACATAACACTCAATCTCTTTAGGCTACAAAGTGAGGGTGATACCATTTCTTGTTGAAAAATTGAAAATGTTGTCATTTCGAGCTATCCAAACCTTCCACTAGAAAAATTTCAAGAATGCCAACTAGATGTTCTTGAAAGAGCTCTTTCCTTTGAATATTCCGAGGTAGAAACCCTCCCAAGAAGAGAAGATCGAGGTAGGTTGGTTAGGCCATCGAATTCTAGAGAATAGAGGAGAAAGGGTGAACTCCCAGACTTCATGAACAAATGAACATCTGATAAATAGATGATCGATTGTTTCTTCCCATCTTTGGCATAAAGGACAACATGAGGGGCCAACCATTCCTTGTTTTTGAAAATTCTCCAATGTCACGATTTTACCATGCATTAACAACTAGCAAAAGGAGTCGAGTTTCAATGGACAGCTGGGGGTCCAAACTCATTACCAAACATGAAACTTTGAAGGAATTCGTTCTTGAAATAATAAAATAGATTAGCCTTCTCAAATCGTAAATTATGAGTTCTACCATACTGAGTGATTAACAAAGGCTCGATACCTAGGGGCACAACCAACCAATACTGATATCGACAGGCTAACTCGAGCTGAGATACGGTGTGAAGATAATTCAAGTTCCAACAAATATACAAATTAGAGCTATCCCAATTTGAAATATATGATATCATGAATTTTCTTTCACAGACCAGTCAATGTCTCAAGGGGATTAGCTTCTCATGACTTTCGAAAGCTTGCTTATTAAGGATTTGATCCAACCATAGATTTATTAATTTTCCATTCTAGATATACATGGAAATATCATCTTAATAAGATCCGTAGATGAAAATAAGAGCTTCCAATTGAACGAGCCTACTTTTGGAGCCAGTGAAGCTTTGAGGTTGAAATAACATCTTTGCTGAAAATATTTGCACCACATAACTTCTTTCCACCAAGAATAATGATTTGAAATGTCTCTCCACACCAACTCGGCATCTAATGTAATATTTGTAAGGGAGGGATCCCATATTCCCAAGAAACCATGGGACTTTCAAAAATTTAGCACAATCAATTTAATGAGATGAAACTTTTTATGGATCTGAAAATTTTCCTCATACTTTTAGCTATTTTACAAAGAGTCCCAATTGGAATTAGGAGAGTTGTGAATTTGTAATGAGGAAATATGATAATATCACGCTAATAATATATTGACACTTAGCTAAGTTTAACCAAATCAATCCCCACAAGTGTAAATTAGACTTTAATTTCACAATAATTCTTGAATAGGATTGGGAAGAATGGAATTTAAACATATCAAAATCTTCAAATATCTAAAATAGTTTCAAGAGGCAACAAGATGAAACCAAAGAACGAGACATAGATTTTTTTATAGAAGTGTTATAGACATATTTGGGCACATCAACCCCAAACTCATATGTCGATGGATTAGGGCTTGTCAACCCCTAAAAGAGTTTTTTTATACCCTAAAGGAACTAATTCATTTGAATACATCATTCCCCAAAAGTTCCATCTCAGAAATCATCCAGAAAGTGCCTAAACTGAACCATACTGACTACTACACTATAAAAGTGTGATACATACTGTTTAGGCCTTCAATAGGGTGCGATGGGCGAGGATAGACAAAATTCTAGGACAGTTTGTTAGTTAGTTGCTCATGGAATCTTCTAGAAACTTCCCCTAAGCCACTTGCCTCTCTGAATTCATCCAAGGATGACCAAGGGAACTAGGAAACCATCTCCAATTTCCCTCTCTTGTGGAACTAATTTCAACAAATGGAATGGCCTTCATCATCCCCATAGATGACTCACCCTCTTGCAATCATCTATAAAAGGATCTCCCATCCAAGAGATCAGAGGGCTGAATTGTTGTGAATTGTAAGGAAGTGCTGCTAGTTTCAGTATTGGGGAGAGAGCATTGCATTATTGTTGGGTTGTTCTTGCTAATTCATGACGTGAAGAAGGATTGAAGCTGGGAGGATGGCACTGGATTAGACAACTGGGTTGTAATTCTCCTTATTATCAATAAAATTCTTCAAGATTTTTCCCAATTGATTGTGTTAATTTTAAATGCTTTCATATGTTCATTATATCTTTAATTCTATAATGTTTATGTTATGATAGATCATGATACTTTGACAATTCTTTGTTGTTGTAGCTGTGGACGTACTCTCCAAGCATGTTATATACGGGGAGGAGTTACATAATCTGTCAAAGGAGAGGGAGATCAAGCGAGGATCAAGTGAAAGTTCCAGGTTGGTCCTCTATAATATTTCTCTTATCTCTCAGTCATAGGAAAGATCATTGAATTGCTTTAAACTGTTGTTTCTAGGTTAGCAACCAAACCTAGAGGGTTAGTCATTCGACAAGACACTAATTTTCCCATTAAAAAATTGGTGACTCCACTGGGGAAGCCAGATGTTTATTTGTTTTTTGTTGTTCTATTATATAAACTATAGACAGAGTCTGAAGCTAGCCAGGAAGCCTTCGAACCACTCTTGTTATGCAATTGCATAGTAGATGAATTCTACTTCAGTCAATCACTGGTTTAGTTTAAGTATTGAACATCTGATTTGCAAACACATCTGGAAGCCCTTTTGGTAGCTCAGTAACCTCTCAAGACATTCCATCATACTTTGGTTACCATTACTCCTCAAAACCAATCTTAATCCATTGAAAACTACTGTGAATTTGAGCCAAAACCATCTTCAGAAGCACTCCCTGACCATCACACTATCTTCCACTGTGACACAGTATGCATCTCACCTCCCGAAATAGAAAATTGCAATGCATCTAATTTTCTGTGAAGCCCAAGTGTGATGATTGTCTAAACTCAACGTTCCCATCTAGGAGTTGAGGATTTGTGGCTAGTTTTTAGTTTTGTTTGGTTATTTGCTAAATTTGAAAAATACCTCATCACTGAAGTCAACTTACATCACTTAGATCAGCCTCTATTTACACTAGGATTAGTGAATGCTTTTTTTTTTTTGTTCTTCGTTTACAATCCATTGTGAAAAGTAGTGATAGTTGATTTCTCGTTTTCGATAGAAAAAGTGTCATAAAATCTTCCATTTTCGTCGAAAAGTGAAGTGTCGCAAATCCTCCTTCATTAGATTATCGATTAAACTATTTTGATGCATTTGATTTGATTTGAGTTTGTTCAAAGTGTCAAAAATATATTTCTTCAAGTTTGAAAGTGTCGTTTTGAGTCTTCCTTTCCCTCTTTGAAAAAATTTTTTGTCAAAAATTGTCACTTTGAGTAAAACATTTTGAGTCATTGTTGCGTTTGGTTTTCCTTCTTGAATCATTCACATTAAGGAGAGCTGAAAACAAATACATGCATTTGCATTTTGGCATTTTTGGTTTTTGTGCAAAAATATGACTTAGGAAAATTTCATTAGTGAGTGCTCTTTACAGTTTTCTTTAAAAGCGCTTCTATGCTCTATCCTTTGTAGTTAGGATTTTCATTGGTTAAATAAAAAAAAAGATTTTTTATCATTGTAGATTGCATCTTTAGGAATTTCAGATCATACATCACGTGGTGAACCAGCAAAGGCAAACTTTTAAGAAAGATCAACTTTAAAATGAACTTCAATGAACTTAACAATGCTTTGGAATCTAATGCAACACATTTAGAGGTCAAGGCTAGATACGTGTTCTGGCATCATTAAACCTAGTGGCCATTGTTTTTATTGAAGGTTGGGTGATTCCTCCTCTTTGATACGACAAGTGCTAGCACGGACTTGTGCTCCCCGTACTGTTGCATATATATTGCGATACCACAATAGGCTTAAATCCTTTATCCATAGGAAACCGAGTCTGCCGCCTTATTGATCGCAATGTACTGAACACAACATTCGAGAAGATTGACTGTCGTACATAAGTCCTTGGAAATTTCTCTTTAATTTATCACCAAGGTGTATATTGCAGTTTTGTGATTGGTCTGGTAAACCTTTTTGTCTAGATTCTCCAGAGTAGTCACTTTCGTTCCTTTTCAACTCTCTAAAAGAAAAGGTCCATCTGAGCACTTGTCCTTTCAGGATCATTAAAAATCAAAGGCAACTAAAGTCATCTTTAGCTTTTTATCGACTCTTTAAAACTGAAAAAGCAAAGTTGTGTCCAAGTGTCGTTAAAATAAATTGCCACGAAATAACATCACTTTCCCTTAGTTGATTTTTAAGTTGATAAAGTAATCTGCAATCGTGGAAGAAAGTCAATCAAAACCCCATCATTCACGGAGATTAGCGATTCAACCATCTTTGCCTCCATAAGCAAAACCAATTTGGACAAAGCGTCTCATTTAGCTGAGTCTAGTTCATCTAGGTTATTTGAAACATTCGTTTCAACATCTTCAGAGACTCTAGTTACTCCAATTATTTTTTGTTCATCCACCTTTAAAGAGGAAGTTTCGCAGTTACTAGAGGACATTAGAACCGATCCTAGTGTAACGGTAAATATTTCTGAACCTGAAACAACTCCATCTAGAGTTGGTCCAGAACCCATTTCAGTTCAAACCGAGGTTACATTTGAACCAAGAATTGTTCAAGAACCTCCTCTTGAGACTGAAGTTCATTTACTTGAACATCTGGACTTTGAATTTCAGTATCTAGAAGTTGTCACCCCTCCAAGATTTGTCACTGCAGAAACTATACCTTCTTCGGCTCCAGAAATATTTTACGGACTTGATGGTCAACCTCTTCCACCTAGTATGATTGCTATAGAGGAGATAGTAGAGGATCCCCCATCTGAAACCCCGTTTCGTTTTAAAACTGGGATTCATTTATATCCTGCTACTCCTGAGTTTGCTTCCTTTAATCCTACTTCATCGCGAGTTCATGTCGAATCGTCAGGAGATCTTTTGGATAAGTTAACCATGTCTAAACAACCATCAACATCTAGGAATGTATCATTTGATGCAACTGCGGAAGAATCTTCTGCTGCTACTTATTCTGTGTTTTCTGGTACACCTGAGTCACACCTATATGGTGCACCATCCATTCTGGTTGGTTACCAATCACTAGCTGGAACCCACTCAGGGGTTGCTTCAACACCATGGTCTCCCATTTATTCATTCGGATTTCAATCTGGTTTTTCTCACATGGAAACTCAACAATTTGATCCTGCATTCCAGTATCAATTTTGGCAAACCAATTATCAAAGACCGATGTGTCCTTTAAACACTGGAATGCCACCAGATGGAGAACGGTATGCTTACTCACCATTTCCTCCTTCTTCCAGGGGACACCCATATGAGAGTTTCCCACAGCATTTAGTTCAAACTGGAATTCAAGCTAGTGGATGGCAACTAGTATTACCATAAAAACCAATGGTTGTATATCCAACACAACCAATCCAACCTGTGTCGAATATTCCCACTACACTTATTGTTACGACTATGCTGCAATCACAAGCACAACCTGTTGTATCTCAACCTCAACCTGTTCCTTCTTCCTCACAAGCTCAGGTTTCAAGGCAAGGGGCTCAAGTTTCTCAAGTTGTTGTACAACAACCACTTGTTTCTGGGGCTCAACCGCAACCTCAAGTTAGTGCTCCATTATCCGAAATGACTCAGACATACACGGGTACAGTTAATCTGCAACTTGGTCAATCTTCCAGCACTGGGCAGCAGCAAACGATCCAACAATTGTGGTTGTTGCAATATCAACAACCTCAATTCCAGCAGTCCCAACCCCAGTTTGGACTTGGTTCCCAAGCTCAAACTAGTATGGGACAATATCAAACATATCAAGGATCTGGGCAACAAGGCTTTGCTGGTTACAGACAACCATATTTCCAAACTGGTTATCAACAACCTTATACTGGTTATATCCAATGACCTTATCAAGGTTATCAGTAACAGATGCCTTATGCTAGTATGAAAAGGCCTATTTCTCAGGCGATTCCATCTTATCTTGGGTATGCTCCACCCAACCTGAATCAACAGTTGTTATTTGTAGCAATTCTAGAACTACCAGATTTGAACCAGCTAACAAATGATCTAATTGCTTAAACCCCTTGGTGGCCGGCGATTCCACATAAACTCCCTTTTGACATTCCAAAGTTCAATGGAAATCCAGGAGAAGACCCATTGAATCACGTAATGACTTTTCATTTGTGGTGCTCATCTAACATTGTTACCGGGAATAGTGTCCATTCAGATGTTGCTATTCCCACTGAGATGGGTGGCTATCTTAGAAACAAACAAGTAAAGTCTACTATTGTTTTCTTTTATGGAAATAGATAAGAGGAGAACCAAGAAGACCAACCTAAGTCTTGCGCTTGATTTCTTCTCCTTCTTGATAGAGATTCGTTGCTTCTTCTTCATTTGCCCAGCTTCAAAGAGAACCTGTGGAATCACAGCAACATACTACTATCGAAGAAATAAGGATCTATATCTATAAATAACACAGGACCAGATGTATGTTAACCATATAAATGCATATATTAACAAGTACACAAGAATATGGAAGAAAACAAGAATAGCTTTATTAAGATGAAAAGTAGTGTTACACTGAAATTTGTCACCATGACTATCTGCAGTTAATATGGCTCCATCAATAGTCATATTATCCTCCTTGTCAAGCCTCATACCTCTGCTCTTCATGTTAAACTTAAAAAAGAGAGAAAGTCACTTAAAAACATGTTTATCTCTGGGTACGCAGGTTCTCTCTACCTTGCCTGCGTGTACGCATCCCAAACACACTGTACCTACGTACTTGTATGCTCTGTAAGCCAAAAGGATGGGTGCGTACTCCCTGGAAAGGTCAAAAGGCGGAGTTTCATCTTAAAAAGTACTGTGGTCACTTCAGAGCCTCTAGAAGATTGTTTGACGTGTATTGAGCGCCTCCAGATGGTTCATGAATCCCTATGATAGAGGAACTTATCCCATCAAGAGTGGAGCTACCCCATCCAAAAGAGGGAGTATCCCATTGATGTTGGACCTGAATAACTTCCTCTAGAATATTATAAATACAGGCATTGGCCAAGGAGGGGAGGTTGAAAGCTGAACATTCTAAAGGGTAAATGCTGCTGGAATTAGGACTTCCATTGTTGACTTGTGAGGAGAGATCACTATCCTTCCTTGTTGCCATATTGGAGTGGGTGAGCTTGTCAAAGTAGAGGAAATCTCTTGTTGGACCCTGGGAGGAGCTTGCACAACACCAAGGCTCAGGTTGTAATTGTTCCTTTTTTGTTTCCTTAATACAAATAAGTCCATTCTTCTCAATGATTTGTTGTTAATGAATTATTTCATGTACTCCTTGTCTATGTGATGAATATGCTTTGTTTTATGAATTATTCAGGTGTTATGTAATCGTTTGACTGTTAGTGTATGCAGGTCTTAAAGTGAAGGAGGAGCTCATCTGGATCAGCAAGGCTGAACTGCTACAACAAGCGTTGGATTTGAGGTAGGATCGAACAACACTTGGTTTCTCATAGAATAATGTATGTTTAGAGAAGGATTGCTCTTGTTTGTCTTGTTTGTCACTAGAGAGTCTTAGACTCTTAGGGAGGTTAGGTTTGTCCGCAAAAATAACTCTTTCCTGGTGATAAATTGGCGACTCCGCTGGGGAATCCATTGATGTGATTGTTTTTTCCTTTGAGTATTACTTTGATCTGAAAAGAGTCTTGTTTCTTTTGTTTTTTGGTTGCTCGACTGTGTTTTTGGGTGGCTTAGCTTAGAGTCGAGTTAGAACTTAGGTTTTCTTTATTTTACAGTTGTACGCACCCTCTGCGTTAGACACAGTGCGTACTTGTACGCACTGTATCTGTGTACACAGAGCGTGCATGCACCTGGTTAAACAGGCTGCCTGCGTACCCTGTTAAAATTGAGAAATTTTTCCCTTTTCCCTTTAGATTTTGTTTTTCTTAGTCTTTACTGCCCAGATCCACTTGTTGACTGTCAAAAATCTTCACCTGCACTTGTTCCATTAGTGTCGAAAGTTTTAGTGAAATTCCTTGAGATTTTAGCCTTAGGGTTTTGATTTTTATATTGGTCCTGTAGTGACTCTGGGTTTAGAAGTTGAAAAGCCTTAGATATCTCTGGTTTTGTCAGTCTTCTTAGGAGTCGGACCAGTCGCAAAGTCAACCCTCGTGAGCGACCTACCTTTGCGTTGCCTCTTTGCAAAATTTCAATATAGCTTGTTCATTTAAAGTTGTGAATTTCATTTTCAAAAAGAACAAAAAGAGATTGAGTTTTTGTTTTGATTAGTTAGTGATTCTGCATAAACTAGTCCTTGGATTGATCATTGCCAAGTAAAACATCCCGAAATCATCCTAGTAAGCTTTTGCTTCTTAGATTGACTTGTTAGTGAAAGATTAGGTAAATTTCCTTTGATTTGCTTTTGAGTGATTTTTCATAGATTTTCATAGATCTTGAAATTGCTTTGATTAGATTAGTTTTACATGCTTTTATTAAATAGGAAAATATCAACGATCTCCTTTGAAAAGTTTGCTTTAGAGTAGCATTTGATGTCTTTGAAAGAGAAAGGAATTTTTTCGTGAAGTAAAGAGTGGTCATGTTTTGTGCGCTTTGAAAGATAAGAGAATTGTTTCTTTGATTGTCTTTTAAGAAAGTTGTTTTTATCAAAAGATTGCATTCTCTCAACTCTCTTAATTAGAAAATTCATTGAAAGGAAAATAGTGTAAATCATCTTAGGTGCATCTTTTTAGAGAATTGGAGTCGAGTCTATACACCATCAAGTTTCATCTCCATCACCTTTGTCTTAAAGAACAACCATTAAAATCAACGCTTAAAGTAAAATTAACTTAGAAATTTTTTATTTTCTAGGGCTCTGAAGCACCAACATAGATCAGGCTAGTGTCTTGGAGTAGGTGAGTTAATTAACTCTCCAAGACTACAAAACCAAACAAGTAGCTTATCTTGTGATAGGATAATCCAGCTGTTGCATTTATACTCTGGGAAAGCTCCTCTTAAAGGAGAAGCACGAGCTCGTGTCCGAACCAGTGAGGGGATCAATCCTCCCTCGTTGGGAACGACGCCAGACACGCACGTATTGCAAATGGTAAACCTCAGATTATTGTTGAGGAGCCAGGGGATCACTTATCGGTAAACCTTGGATTGACCATTGTCAAGGAGCCGGTAAGGGGATTGAGCTTG
>APFE030374343.1:0-36510 GCA_000404065.3 Pinus taeda
CCATTGGGATCAAAGGGATGCTCTATTGCAGCAGGTCTATGCACGAGGCCCACTTCACTCTCTTGGCCTTAAAAGGGCCCCCTTGGTGTTGAAGCTGGACTTTTGTGAAGCCACTCGTGCTTTGAACCTTGGGGGTTTCCTAAACCCTAAACTGCATGGAGAATTCCAGCGTCACCCTTTGCTACAACATATTCCCAAGCCCTTGATTTGTTGGCGGAATCCGCGCAAAATCGGGACTTTTTACATGAGCAGTTCCGACCCCCGACCTTGATCTTCACCAGCAGCAGAGTTTTCAGCTTCCAGCAGCAGTACATGATTTTTCAGATTTTTTGCATGAGCAGAGCTATTTTTTAGCTATTTTACTATTTTACTTTTTTTATATTTATTTTTAAATATTTTAATATTAAAAAATTAAAAAGTAATACCATGTATCCATTACCATGGTTGCAAAAAATACCATGTACCGCTTGCCTTGTCCATTTTTGCTATATAAGGATAGCAAGTAGCTCATTTTCTTTGTATCACTGATGAGTCTGATCTTGGACGAAACTAGTTTGATGAATACAAAGATCTGTTCTTGCTTATTATGCGTTTTTCATAATTCTGTCCTTTAGCAATTTCTGTTTCCTTAGCATTTTTTTCATGTTTTTCATTTCTGGCAATTTCTGCAAATGTAACTAGGGTTTATTATTTCGGTATGGTCGCCCACTTTATGCTCTTTCTGTTTTAGCCCTAATCATTGTCCATGGTGCGGAACTATATCGGCCCTGTTACTCGTTCTCGTTCCGGATCTCTTTCTGTTGATTCTGATTCTCATTCGATTGACGAAGCCGAAGTTCAACGAGACGATTTGTTTTTTCAGCTCCAGGATATTGTGCATACTCTCTCTCGTTCTGGTTCCATTTCTCATTACCGGCGAGACAGTTTGCTTTTTCAGCTGCAGGACACTGCTCACGCTCTCATCCGGAGAGACGTTTTTCACAATAACCCGATGGCTCCTCGTCAGCTCAGGATCAATGAGCCTTCTGCGCAGCCCCAAGAAGAATCTCCGCAGCCCCAGAGAGAAACTGCGCAGCCCCAGAGAGACAGCACGCAGCTCCAGCTAGAAACTGCGCAGCCCCAGCTAGAGACTGCGCAGCTCTCTCCTCATGCTGCGCAGGGTCCTTCCTTCACTACGCAGGGGCATTTTCTTGTCGGACATGGGTTTTCTTCAGCTCCTCCGGGTCCTTCGGCAGCTCACCAGCATTCGGCAAATGACGAAATTCCACCAATGCCTCAATCCTGGACTGATGTTATTTCTTGTGCAGTAAAAGACTTGCAGAAAGCCGCAGAGATTTTAATGAAATCTCAGTCTCTTGTTGATAAATTATCAGCTCTTCAAAGAGACAACCGGGTCATTCAGAGCCTCATGGTTAAATCACCTGGGCTCGTGGCTTCTGATCCTGCCACCAATGATACTGTTAGAGGTGGTTTTGAAGCTCTTACTGATCGTTATCGCAGAGATTGCCATGAGCTCTATTTACGGCATGAGCAAGAGATTGTGAGTCAAAATGAAGCTAGGGTTTCACAGCTAGCTTCGGATTTTGAAGATAAACTCCAACAGCTTGCCGAACCGTTCCAGCAGATTCCGTTCACCAGTTCTACCGGTCCCATTGCTGGTAGCATTGTTGCTGCCCACTGGACTGCTTTGGCCTTGTCTTCCTATAACAGACAGGTCAATGAGTTCCAAATAGAACTAGTTGAACGACGTGCCGCCAGAGTTGCTGCTCAAGCAGCCCGTGATGCAGCACGGGAAGAAGCAGCAAAAGTTGCCAATGACATTCCGAGAGAAGAAGCCATCGCTGTTCTGGTCCAGAGGGAAATCACCAAAACCTTCCAGGCCCAGCAACAGAAGCTTGATGCCACTCTGAAGCCAATGCAAGACCAACTTGCATATCTTGTTGGGCTTCAGTCTCCTGGCACCTCTCCTCCTCGGCAGCAACGACAGCAGCAGCGGCAGCAGCAGCAGCAGCAGCGCAGGCAGCCCCAGCAGCAACAACAGTTTGGCCAGCAGCAGCAGCAACCTCTGCGCAGTCAGCAGAGGCCTCTGCGCAGGCAGCCCCAGCAACTGCGCAGTCAGCCCCAGCAACTGCGTAGTCAGCCCCAGCAACTGCGCAAGCAGCCTCAGGAGCAGCAACAGTAGCAACAGCAGTCCCGGCCAAAAAACGGGATGGGCAGGGGGCGTTTCCGTCGAGGAATTCGCTCCACACAATCTGTTGCTGGACAGTCGGGCTCCGTTCCAGACCAGTCTTTCCAGAACACTGGTTTGAATCCGGCAGCTGCCCCATTTGCTCCACAGCAGCCAAATATGCACCAGATGCCTGTCAGAGACAAAGGGAAAGGCAAGGTCTTCTTTATGTAAGCAATTCTCGTCGTCATCTTTTTTGGTTGCCCTCCATTAGCCCATTCTCTTATTTGGCTTATTTGATTGGAAAAATGACCCCCTCCCAGATTGATCGTCGAATTAGCAATCTTGCTATTCACAATCTCTCTTCTGTTCCCCTTTCCTTCAGCCAAACCAAACTCTTGGGCCTAGGGCACAAGTATATTCCTCGGCCCCCTCCTATGGCCATTGATGACATTTATAGAGAATTTGCCTATTTTTCCCGTCTTTGCCGTCTTAGATTATTTTTCCGTCTTTCTGCTGATGATGATTCCTATAACCCGTTCCGTTTGCCAAACCCTACCTGGGAGCCTCCGGTTAATGATCTCAATCTTAATCGTGCTCTTCAGCTTGGCCGTACCATTCTTCAGTCCCGTATTGCCTCTGTTCAATTTACTCCCAGACCCAGATTCTCCAGATCCCAATTGCTTGCATTAAAGAGCCTTCGCCGACTCCCTATTGTGATCAAGCCAGCGGATAAGAACCTGGGTATTGTGGTTCTTGATAGAGATAGCTATGTTGCTGAAGCTCATCGGCAACTCGCTGATCGTAACGTCTACAGGCAGTATGCAGCGGTTCCATGGTTGGCCATCAGCAGGTCCCTCAGGCAGCTTCAGGGCAGATTTCATAATCTGCTTTCAGTTCAGCAGTGGGAGTACATAATGCAAATCAAGCCGCAAGATGCCAAAGCTTGCCGGCTTTATTTTATTTGGAAGATCCACAAAAACCCTCCTGTCGGTAGGCCTATCTGTGCTTACAATGGGTTTATGTTGGAGCCTCTTTCCAAATTTTTGCATTATAAACTCCTTGGCACTTTACTTGCTCAGCCTACTCATCTTCCAGACTCTCTCTCTCTCTTACAGGATATTGAATCCAAGCGTTTTGCCCCGGATTCATTTCTTGTCACTTTTGATGTAGAGTCACTTTATCCCAGCATTCCCACTCAGGAAGGCTTGCATGCCTTACGGGATATGATTGAGCAGAGTACTGCTGATTTCTTCTTGCCAGAGGATGTAGAGTTTCTTGTTAGTGCAGCTGAGTTGGTGCTCAAGTGGCATTTCTTGCAGTTTGATGGCTCTTTCTATCGGCAGATTAGAGGCACTGCCATGGGCAGCAATTTTTCTGTTGTGTATGCATGTCTTTTTCTTTGCCATCTTGAGCAAGAGGTCTTTCGTAGATTTCCTGCTCCAGAGATTCAGCTTTTCAGACGGTTTATTGATGATGGTTGCATGGTTTGGAATGGCTCCAGAGAGAGATTGGTCCAGTTTTTGGATTGTTACCAGTCCATTTATCCTGAGCACATCCGCATTACCTCTTGTATTTCATCTTCTAGCATCAACATTTTGGACATCGTGCTTTTCAAAGGTGATGATTTTCCCACCTCTGGAAAGCTCTCCACTCGATGTTTTCAGAAACCACTGAATGCATATCAGTATATTCCATTTACTTCCTGGCATCCCAAGCACCAGAAAGTAGCATTCGTGGTGAACGAGCTGCAGCGGTATCTTCGAGAGAGAGCACTCTTTTGGGCTTCCTCGAACTCAAACGGGCATTCTACAGCAGGCTTCGGTCGAGGGGCTATCCACTGGATTTCCTCCAGGCATGTTTTGCCAAGGTCCATTGGGATCAAAGGGACGCTCTATTGCAGCAGGTCTATACACGAGGCCCACTTCACACTCTTGGCCTCAAAAGGGCCCCCTTGGTGTTGAAGCTGGACTTTTGTGAAGCCACTCGTGCTTTGAACCTTGGGGGTTTCCTAAACCCTAAACTGCATGGAGAATTCCAGCGTCACCCTTTGCTACAGCATATTCCCAAGCCCTTGATTTGTTGGTGGAATCCGCACAAAATCGGGACTTTTTACATGAGCAGTTCTGACCCCCGACCATGATCTTCACCAGCAACAGAGTTTTCAGCTTTCAGGAGCAGTACATGATTTTTCAGATTTTTTGCATGAGCAGAGCTATTTTTTAGCTATTTTACTTTATTTTTTAAATATTTTAAAATATTTATTTTTAAATATTTTAATATTAAAAAATTAAAAAGTAAAACCATGTATCCAATACCATGGTTGCAAAAAATACCATGTACCGCTTGCCTTGTCCATTTTTGCTATATAAGGACAGCAAGTAGCTCATTTTCTTTGTATCACTGATGAGTCTGATCTTGGACGAAACTAGTTTGATGAATACAAAGATTTGTTCTTGTGTATTATGTGTTTTTCATAATCTTGTCCTTTAGCATTTTTTGCTTCCTTAGCAATTTTTTCATGTTTTTCATTTCTGGCAATTTCTGCAAATGTAACTAGGGTTTATTATTTCGGTATGGTCACCCACTTTATGTTATTTCTGTTTTAGCAGCAGCAGCGTAGGCAGCCCCAGCAGCAACAGCAGTTTGGCCAGCAGCAGCAGCAGCAGCCTCTGCGTAGTCAGCAGAGGCCTCTGCGCAGGCAGCCCCAACAACTGCGCAGTCAGCCCCAGCAACTGCGCAGGCAACCTCAGGGGCAGCAGCAGTCCCAGCCAAAAAACGGGATGGGTAGGGGGCGTTTCCGTCGAGGAATTTGCTCCACACAATCTGTTGCTGGGCAGTCGGGCTCCGTTCCAGACCAGTCTTTCCAGAACACTGGTTTGAATCCGGCAGCTGCCCCATTTGCTCCACAGCAGCCAAATATGCACCAGATGCCTGTCAGAGACAAAGGGAAAGGCAAGGTCTTCTTTATGTAAGTAATTCTCGTCGTCATCTTTTTTGGTTGCCCTCTATTAGCCCTTTTTCTTATTTGGCTTATCTGATTGGAAAAATGACCCCCTCCCAGATTGATCGTTGAATTAGCAATCTTGCTATTCACAATCTCTCTTCTGTTCCCCTTTCCTTCAGCCAAACCAAAATTTTGGGCCTAGGGCACAAGTATATTCCTTGGCCCCCTCCTATGGCCATTGATGACATTTATAGAGAATTTGCCTATTTTTCCCGTCTTTGCCGTCTTAGATTATTTTTCCGTCTTTCTGTTGATGATGATACCTATAACCCGTTCCGTTTGCCAAACCCTACCTGGGAGCCTCCGGTTAATGATCTCAATCTTAATCGTTCTCTTCAGCTTGGTCGTACCATTCTTCAGTCCCGTATTGCCTCTGTTCAGTTTACTCCCAGACCCAGATTTTCCAGATCCCAATTGCTTGCATTAAAGAGCCTTCGCCGACTCCCTATTGTGATCAAGCCAGCGGATAAGAACCTGGGTATTGTGGTTCTTGACAGAGATAGCTATGTTGCTGAAGCTCATCGGCAACTAGCTGATTGTAACGTCTACAGGCAGTATGCAGCGGTTCCATGGTTGGCCATCAGCAGGTCCCTCAGGCAGCTTCAGGGCAGATTTCATAATCTGCTTTCAGTTCAGCAGTGGGAGTACATAATGCAAATCAAGCCGTAAGATGCCAAAGCTTGCCGGCTTTATTTTATTTGGAAGATCCACAAAAACCCTCCTGTCGGTAGGCCTATCTGTGCTTACAATGGGTTTATGTTGGAGCCTCTTTCCAAATTTTTGCATTATAAACTCCTTGGCACTTTACTTGCTCAGCCTACTCATCTTCCAGACTCTCTCTCTCTCTTACAAGATATTGAATCCAAGCGTTTTGCTCCAGATTCATTTCTTGTCACATTTGATGTAGAGTCGCTTTATCCTAGCATTCCCACTCAGGAAGGCTTGCATGCCTTACGGGATATGATTGAGCAGAGTACTACTGATTTCTTCTTGCCAGAGGATGTGGAGTTTCTTGTTAGTGCAGCTGAGTTGGTGCTCAAGTGGTATTTCTTGCAGTTTGATGGCTCTTTCTACCGGCAGATTAGAGGCACTACCATGGGCAGCAATTTTGCTGTTGTGTATGCATGTCTTTTTCTTTGCCATCTTGAGCAAGAGGTCTTTCGTAGATTTCCTGCTCCTGAGATTCAGCTCTTCAGACGGTTTATTGATGATGGTTGCATGGTGTGGAATGGCTCCAAAGAGAGATTGGTCTAGTTCTTGGATTGTTACCAGTCCACTTATCCCGAGCACATCCGCATTACTTCTTGCATTTCATCATCCAGCATCAACATTCTGGACATCGTGCTTTTCAAAGGTGATGATTTTCCCACCTCTGGAAAGCTCTCCACTCGATGTTTTCAGAAACCACTGAATGCATATCAGTACATTCCATTTACTTCCTGGCATCCCAAGCACCAGAAAGTAGCATTCGTGGTGAACGAGCTGCAGCGGTATCTTCGAGAGAGAGCACTCATATGAAAACCAAGGACTTTCCGTACAACAGTCAATCTTCCCGAATGTTGTGTTCGGTGCGTTACGCGCTGTAAGGCGGCAAACATGGCTTCCTGTGGATCAAGGATGATAACCTTGTGGAGTCTCCCCATATATACTCGACGGTACGTGGGAGCACAAGTCCGTAATAGACCACATTTGAGTCACAAAAGGAGGAATCACCCAACCTTAAGTGGAAACAAAAGTGACTAGGTTTAACGACGCCGGAGCACGTCTCTAGCCTAGACCTCTAAAATGTAAGCGTTATGTTCCAATGCATTTTTAGATTCATTCGATTTATTTTAAAGTTGATCTTGTGTTAAGTTTCGGTTTTCAGGTCCTACCGTATGTAATCTCTCAAAATTCCCTAAATGCAATCTATATGCCAAAACATGTCATTCCATTCGATGAATGCTAATTACAAGAGAGTTGAAGAGCTTTCATGCAAACGAAACGATCACAAAGCAACAAAGAGCTTCCCTAATGCAGCTAATGCAAATTAATAAACTTTTCTTTAATATCACTAAATCACTAATCGAAATGAAAAGTTCTAATTTTCATTAACCAATTCAAAGCAAAAGAGATTTTTCTTTTCGATGATGGCAAAATGCACTAAACAACTTTGAGAAATGACACAAACAAATTCTATCCAATACAAGCACGTTCAGTTCCTCAAATCACAAATCAAACATCCAAAGAACCAAAAATATCCCAAAGACAACAATGAGCCGTGTGATCTAGGCTCAAAGTGAGACGAAGCGGAATTCAAGTGAAGACGAAGCAAATCACCCAAATAACGCAACAAAATGATTCACAACTACCAAACAAGTGTAAGAGAGTAAACAAAAGAGTCGACTGGACCACAAAAAGATCAAAACACCTGAGGAAGGCTCGATTCACAAGGCCACTAGATGCCCTAGGGCTAGAAATGTGAAATCGATAGAAAAAAGAAAACACCCAAAGGGTAACGACAAAGCCAGTCAAATCACACTCCAACACACTCAAGTAGTTTAAAAAAGGTACTTAGGACAAAACCCAAGCTCAAAAAGTTCACAACCAAGCAAACTTCAAAAGTTTACAGGCCTGGCGCGACTGTCAAGCTGCAACAAGCGCCTTTCAGGAATTGGCGCGAGTTGTAAATGTGCAACTTGCGCCAACTGGCGCGACTGTCACGCTATAAACTAGCGCCAGACGAGTTTTCTATGGAAAACTAAAAACAAAAGAGCCAAGGCCAAACCAGCGACACCTAAGTACACCAAGAGGCAAGAAACAACACAGGCATTCAACCCAGAAAGCTAATCAAGCAGGAGAAACCAAGGAAATAACCAAGAAACAAGGCAAGTTTCAAGTCGTTCAATTTGTAAACCAAACCGGAGATGGACTAAAGTAGCGTTGATCTACTTCGCTAATGGAGAGCAATAACATTTCGAAGGCTATCTGGCCAGACTTTAGGCTCCGTCCAAAGTTTACAAATCAAACAACAAGACAAGATAAACAAACAAGGCAAAAGCCAACTCCCCAGCGGAGTCGCCAAATTGTTGTACAGGTAAATCCGCTCTGCGGACAGAGGTGATCCCACTAGCCTAAATGGGGTCTAGCAACAATCAAACAATGCTAACATGCAGGTTCCTAATTGCAAAGTAAAGACCGATGATGAGGGCCTACCTCAAATCCAACGCTAGTATTCATAGAAGAGTCGTCGCTCCCGTTCTTTCGCTTCAGCTGGTCACAATCCTCACGATCTTCATGAATAGGCACCTGCACATGCAAAGAACAACACGAATACAAGCATAAAATCCAAGAAATGCAACTATGTTTCAATCAGAAAGGATACAACTCAAACATCACTATAAAGACAATAAGAGTGGAACCATAATGATAGTCGTCTATTATTATGGATAAACAAAAGAGAATACAACCAAGTTCTGACGTCAAATCCTCCTTTGGCTGGGTGATCAGCAACACATGCCTTGCAAAGCTTGTAGGGGATGGGGAACAAGCCTCTCTCTTCTTGGTTACTTAGACATGGATCTCCTCCTTAAAGATATAGCCTTATGGAGATGAACAAGGCCTCTTGTAGCATGAGCTTAGCAATTCTCAGACTTTGGGACATAGAATTTGGAGCTTGGAGAGTAGAATTACTAACTAGCTTGTCAAAGGCAAAATGACAAGCTTATATAGAGAGAGGATAAGGAGATAAGATCATCCACAAGATTCATGGGATTGTCCTTATCATTAGGAATCTTCCATGAGAGGTGGAGAACTACTTCCCTTCCATGGATATTCGAAGCCCAACTGAACTAACTCAAACTGGAATCAGTTCATGAATAGGTTAGGAAGAACCTTCGCAAGTTGGTTTGTTAAAAACTTTACCCAATTGGGTTGGTGCTAGTGCAACTCTGATACAGAGCGCCAGCTGGCGCGCCATCTTTGGAGGATTTCCCCCATTGGCACGAATGATACACTGTAGAACAGCGCCAATGGAAAAAGGGTTGTATTTATGGGTATTTTGTAGAAGGTGTCTTCAGGGCATATGAAGTACATACTCAAGGGGATGCAATGCAGGTGTTTTCAAGTTATGTCACTTTCACAAGTCCCGGAGCAAGTCCTCCAATGTACAGGAGAAGGGGTAACAAGGACGGTGACAAATTACTGTGTAACAGTAAAGGCGGTTAAGCATCGTGCAAGTTTTTTGACCGATATCGTTATGAACCATTGGATCCAGCGCGCCTTAATCAAATGGTGGAGGATCGGTGATTGGATTTGTTGATCAGCTGGATCAACAATTGTCAAATTAAATATGAGATCAATGGTGGAGAATTAATATGATAAGACTTGGGACTAAGTGGACCCGATTAAGTGATCAAAAGAATCTTATTGGAATAACGCATTCATCGCATATCGGTAGTCTTGAAGAAATGTAACGATGGTAAACCGTGATTGCGATTAAGGTGATGATGTGGTAGGTGGGCCCACCCATTATATGGTTTTAACTATGTTGATATGTGAAGATCGATGATGTTGATATCGGAGGACAGAGTATGTTATGGGCATGACTTATAAAAGACCTCGAGAAGTTGTAATTGTGATTGATGATGTGGATGTGGGACCTCCTTGGGTAATCGAAGGAACAGAGGAAGCCAAAGAGAAAATGAGAAAGAAGGAAGCCGAAGGTCAAGAGACACTGTTGCGTGGGTTAATCTTTGAAATGCTTGAACCTGTGATGATTTAAAAAAGAGGAGCAGTACAGATCGTAACTGAGTTGAACAATTCGGTGAAGTGAAATAAGGTTTGATCTGCCATCATTTGAAGGGAGCAATAGACTACACCAGTACTGAATTATTCATGAGTATGATCCTTGGAAGTAAGAGATCATGACACTACGAACAGTGAGAAGAAATCACTCCTGAAGCACTTACTGTGACAAATAGAACAACAGTTCACAACTCGTAAACTGAAAGAAACAGAGGTAAGTTGCAGGTCCAGCAGGACAAAAGAAAGCAGGAGGACAGAAGTAAGTCATAGGTCCAGCAGGGTTGGGAGCAGAGAATAACTACCAAACACATCTAGACTATATACAGTAGAGGGTTGGAGCCCTTGTGATAGGTGCTTTAGAATTGGAAGGATTGGTGTCCTTGGAGTTGGTGCTCCTAAATCCAAGGTTGGTGCTTTGGAGGTTGGAGCCTCACAAAAAGTCCAAATTGGTGCCTGGCAACAAATTAAAGCTTTATATATATTGTACCTGATTCATTGTAAAGATTATATTTATAAAATCATGTATTCCTATTGTTCATTTTGTGTTCTAAATATAAATAATTTAACTGGTAAAAATGAAAATTGAAAAGAAATACGGATTCACCCCCCCTCTCAGTATTTCCAACATGGATAACTCGTTGTTGATGCTCGATGTGATTTTCCACTACTTGAACCTTAGAATTTTCTCTTAAATATGATGTGATGGATGGTGGATGATATCCATAAAGTGCCATAAATGGGGTCATTTTTGTTGTAGTATGGAAGGAAGTGATATACCACCATTCAACTAGGAGTAACCACTTGACCCATTATGTTTGTTTATCAGATACGAAGAAACAAAGATATCTTTCCAAACATTTGTTCACTATCTCAGTTTTCCCATCAAATCAAGGATGATAATATGATTTATGAGCTAATTGAGTACTAAGACAATAAAATAATTCCGTCCAAAAATTTCTAGTGAAAATGGGATCTCTGTCACTTACTGTAATCTTTGTGTTTCCACGAAGTTTTTGAATTATTTCCATAAATGCAGTAGCAATTGCACTGAATTTAAAAGGATGAGATAATGCATAAAAGTATGCATACTTGGTAAGTCTATTAACTACCACCATGATGACACTCTTTCCTTCATACTTGGGTAAACCTGTGACAAAATCCATCGAGATCTCCTCCCAACGCTAACATGGAATGGCTAAAGGTTGTAATGGCCTCGGGGTCTTAATTTTCTCACCTTTATTTTTTTGGCAAACCAAACATTCTGCCGAAAACTTCTGAATATCAGATTTAATTACATAAAAAAATTCCTTCTTGAACCTATTGTACATTTTTAAAAATCTTGAGTGCCCTCCTAAGGGAGAGGTGTGGAATTCCAAAAGAATCTTTTGTTTGAGTTGGGAATTCTTACAAATATATAAGATATCTTTGTACCATAATAAATCAATTTTCCAGCTAAATGTATCATATGTACATGGATCTTGCTACAACTTTTGAATGAGTGACCACACCTCTTCATCATTCATCCATTCATCCCTTGCTTTGGTTATCCACTCATGTTGTATAATAGAAATGGAACAAAGAAATGATTCCACATCCTCATCCTTTCTTGAGTGTGAATTTGCAACAACATTTTGCTTCCCTTTTTGTAGATGATTTCAAAGTCATAATCCAACATCCTTGTCACACATTTTCTCTACTATTCTGAAGATAATATTTATTCCAAAAAGTGTTTAATACTATCATGATCTGTTTTTAGCTTGAAGTGTCTTCCCATTAGTTAAGGTCACCATTGCTTTAGTGCATGTAGTATTGCCAACATTTCCTTCTCATAAATAGGTTTGTGTAAATACTCTCCTTTGATTGGACAACTTTCAAAAGAAATTGGTCTTCCTTATTGCATTAAAACAACACCAATTCCATTTCCCAAGGCATCACATTCCATAATAAAATGTTTTGTGAAGTCTTGCATAGCTAAGACCAGTGCTTGGCACATTGCCTCTTTAAGATGTTCAGAGGCCTTCATTGCTTCTGGAGTCAAAGAAAATGAATCTTTCTTTAGTAATGATGTTAGAGGTGCTACTATTCTCCCATAATTCTTAAAAAACTTGCAATAAT
Source organism: Pinus taeda (assembly GCA_000404065.3). Classification (NCBI taxonomy): domain Eukaryota; kingdom Viridiplantae; phylum Streptophyta; class Pinopsida; order Pinales; family Pinaceae; genus Pinus; species Pinus taeda. The sequence continues at coordinate 12,075 of APFE030374343.1, forward strand.
ACCCTGTCAACCCATGAAAACCTTGAATATGCTTTATGGTTGTGGGGATTTTCCATTCCTTAATGACTTTAATTTTGTTAGGGTTTAGCTTAACATCCTCATGAGATACAATATGACCCAAATATTCCACCTCTTGTACTCCAAAGAAATATTTGGAGTTTTTTTCATACAATTGTTTCTCCTTCAATAGTTTGAGCACCCTTTCAACAGGTTGAACATGATCCTTCCAATACTTGTTGTAGATTAGTATATCATCAAAAAATACTAACACAATTTTTTTAAGGAAGGGTTTGAAACTGGAATTCATCAAACCTTGAAATGTGGAAGATGCATTAGTAAGGCCAAAAGGCATGACCAAAAATTCATAATGAACTTCATGAGTTTTGAATGTTGTTTTTAGAATGTCTTTAGCATTTATTCTAATATGATGATATTGAACGAATATCTAGCCTGGTGAATTAAATTTCTCCATTTAATTCATCCAACAATTCATCAATTATAGGAATGGGAAAGTTATCTTTAATAGTGACCTTGTTGAGCTCCCTATAATAAGGACACATACGCCATGATCCATCCTTCTTGTGCACCAATACTACTGGAGCAGAGAAATAACTTTGACTAGGTTGAATTATTCTAGCCTCTAGCATTTCTACAACCATAGGTTCAATTTCACTCTTTTGGGCATAAAGATATCTGTAAGGCTTGATGTTTGGAGGAAAACTTCCTTGAATCAAATGAATAGCGTGATCATGATCTTGAATAGGTGGGAGGCCTTTGGGAATCTCAAACACCTTGGAATGAGTGTCCAAAGCTTTTTGGATATCAGGAGAAATAGATGATTTCAATGTTTGAACCTCTAGTGAGCATAATTGTGCAATTATGCCCTGTTGTTCTTTCTTCAAAAGATTTTTCATGCCATTAGAGTTGATTATGTTTCCTGGTTTCCCTGCGATACCCCTTAATTCAACTTCATTTACTTCCAAAAAAAATTCCATGAAAATTTCTTGAAAATTGAAAGCTATCATCCCCAAAAATTGTACCCATTGGACTCCTAGTACAACATTAGCACCACCCATTATAATTGAAAGAATTGGACTATTCAATACATATTACCCCATGTTTAGCCTAATATTATGGCACTTTCCAAAGCAATTTATAGTTCCTCTATTTGAAACCATCACTTGACACTCTAGTACTAGATATAGGAAGCAATTCAATTCCTTGGCTATCAACACTATTACCTTTTTCTTCTTGATATATCCTTCTATCTTGAGAGTTTGAGGAGTGTTAATTCCTATCAATGCATTACAAGATATGGTTGGATTCATTTCTTCTTTCTATGGGGTTGGTTCCTGGTGTATATCCTCCTATTTTGACATTTCTTGTTACTCTTCTTCCTCCTCTTCACAATCTATGTAGAATAATTTCTTCTCAGCACACTTATGAACTTTAGTTTATTTTATATCAAAACTGTAACAAAACCCTTTCTCTCTTTTTTCCTCCAATTTTTGTGGTGTCAACCTTGTAGGTTGTGGAAGACTAGGAGCAACGACAGTTCCATCATTATAGTTGTGAGTGGTAGACTTTCTTATTGCCAATTTTATTTCAATTTTTCTTGCCACCCTGAATGCCTTCTTCAATGAATGAGGTTCCCAAAGGTGAACCTCATGTTGGATTTTATATTTTAAATTCCCTATGAAGACATCAGTCCTATGCTCCTCTAAATTATCAGTTACCCGAATATTTAATTTTTGGAAGTGTTCAATGTGCTCCGCCATTGAACCCTTTTGTTTGAGATTTATCAATTAGCTAAGGAAGGTGTTGCTCTTTGTATCTTCATAATGTGCTATCATTTCTTCTGTAAAAATTGACCACGTGAAAAGTGTTTTACGAGAAAAAATCCATTTGTACCATACAACCTGATTTAGTTCTAAATATAAATATGCAATATGTACCTTTTGTGAGGGTTGCAGATCCTGTAGATTAAATATTTCTCCATCTGTAGTATCCATGTTACTGTATCCTTTCCATAAAAATTCCTCATATATCTTTGGAATGAGGTGGTTCTTAAACCCCACATTGGAGTCTCTAAAATCATAATTAATATTCCTTTTGTCATCATCATGATTTTCGTGGATTACCTTGTCACCACCAAGAATCCTTTCTTGCAACAACTTTGTCAACCCTTCCAACTTGACATTCATTGCATCCATGTCTACTTTAAAAACATGCATGTTGCCTCTTATACCATCAATTTTGTCTTTAATACCATCCATGTCCCCTTTTAAGCCATCCATTTCATCTTTGGTTGCTCTTTGTTAAAGTGAAATTTGTTGTACTTGGTCCCATAACTTTGATATATCATGTTGCAATTCTTCTTCTTCATGTGTGATAGTAGATTTTTTTGAGGGCTTAATGGGGGTAGAATTATTTTGTTTGGGAGGAATTTTTGAACCAAATATTGGTATCTATGCTTCAATATTCCCTCTGAATCACTTCTAACTGATTTTTCAAACAAAAGTTATGCAAAATTAAAAAATGCACACCCGTTTCTTGCTTTTAAGGAGCTACATATTGCAGTTGTTGTATCTCTATAATTACGAATCTCCAAGATCTGAAATTATGCATTGTAATATCCCTCTGAGTCTTATTTCCAACCTAACCAGTCAGACTAATATTGGATTCTTCAAGAAATAGTTATGCCCAATCATCCATGATGACCTAATTATAGACTAGTTCAATAGAGTGAAAGTGTATGAAGTTCTACTTATCACTGTTTTGACCTTCGACCCTAAATTTGATATAGATGAAAATATAGTCTGTGATATTTCAGCCACCTTTTACAAAATTCAATTATGATGTGTGAAACAAAAGCTATGATGATTTTCCCTAGGTCACTTGTTTGAGACTAAATTCTAGATCATGAACACACCCTAACGTCTTTGGACCATATCTCAGAAAATATGGTGAACCAAGATCTGAAATTCATATATGAAGATTTCGTCTCCATGTGGTTGCAATTTTAGCTTCTAAAACTTTGTAGAAAAAAACTTATAGTGAATATTCCACGATGACTTGTTTGAAGCAATGAAACCCTAGAATCCAAAGCTTTGAAACCAAATGCTATGCAACTAGCTCGCAAATATATACATCAATGACTTATAAATTATCCTCTTCAAGGGTGAAACCTACTTTACATTACATAAATGAACAATTATTGGATGATACAAATGACAAGACCTCCTTTGTATATATAGGATTCTAAGGGGTCACAATATAATCAGAGCCTACATAACAATAATAATGTAAGCGCACAACAATAACAATAATCAGCTTCTATGGGGCACAACAATAACAATAATGGCGCTATAATAGCAATAACAATAAGGGGGATACACTATTATTATAGGGACCTAACATAATTTAAGTAAAATAACATTACAAGTAGTTATCAAAGTAAGAGAAATCACCCTAATCTAGCTGCCCTTGATTTCTCTACATGGTATTAGAGCTAAGGTGACAACATCATCCAATCTAAGAAAGATACATAAGGTCCAAGCATAAGGAGATCACCAAGGATAACTAATAATCATCATGGAGGACTATCTATCCGAAATCACAAGAATCATATCATATAAAAGGAACAACACTTTGAAGAAGAAGAAGACCTCAAGGACCCCACCTCCACTTAAAAGAATGTACACATATTCTTGGAAAAGTTCTACACTACATCCAAATGAAGCAAGAAGAACACTCCATCATTAAAGGAATCAAGGCAGTCTCCTTCTAATGGAAGAAAATAACACACCTCAAACATCCTTGAATAAGATCATCAAGAAATCATCATCTAGGAGGCATCTTAAATTGTCAAAGAAGTAGTGGAAGTCAACATCATCAAGAAGGAATCTAGTTGAAGATATCATCATCAAAGGAGCACATTAAATTGATGAGTATTATATATTTAATGTCTCAATCTACAATGAATTATTTCTAAAATGAGAACAGCAAACTTGTTGGGGCATCAAATTACCTTGCATGGAAGAAGAGAATAGATTTGATCCTCTTAGAAAATGAAGTTAGTGAATATGTCACGACTCAATCACCAAACCTTCTCAAGAGAAATCTCAAGCACTATCAAAGTATATGAAAGGAGAAGTAAGAAATCAAAGAATCCTTATTGAGTCAATCAAGGATTCCTTTATTCCATATGTAGCAAAGTTGAAGACAACAAAAGATATCTATGAAAATTAGTGTAATTTTTCTCTGTAAGTACCGTAGGAGAAATTATATCTTTAAGAACTGAAATATACAAGACAAAGTTATCAAAGGAATAAGGGTTAGCCTCATACCTTATGAGTGTATCTCAAATAAGATATCAACTACAAGAGCTAGGAGAGGTAAAGTATGATCGAAAGATGACCACCATTGTGGTCAATGCACTACCTGATGAATGGGGAAACTTTGCATCAAGTATTTATGGAAAGAAGAAAACTACTCCATTCAATGATCTATGGCCATTATGAAAAACTGAAGAAGCTATACTGAAGGAAAAGAACGATGTTGGATCAAATGAACAAACTCAAGCATATGCAACTATGGAAAGGAAGAAAGGGAAGTCTCGATTTTTTTTTTCAAAAGAAAATCGACTTGTCTAAGATTCAATGTTATGAATGTAAAAAATTTAACAAATATGGGCACTTAAAAAGGAATTGTCCTAAAATCAAGAAGGATAACAAGAAGAGAAAGGAAAGAAATGAAGCCCATGTCACCGAAGAAGTAGAAGAACCAGTGTTATTTGGTTTTCTTCTCGAAGGTGTATGAAAAGAAACCACTTAAAGCTTTGGATGAAAAACAACCCTAACAATGAAAATGGTTGCTAAACATTGTAGATATGCAGCAAATGATAGAAACAAAACCTGCCAAAGCCTTGATCTATGCCACAGTCATAGTTAAACAACAAAACATAATAGTAAAATAAGCAAAGCAACTCTAATAATCTAATGGAAACCAGATATATAAAGAATATATTTTATTAAACAACACCTGTGAAGGGAGAAAATAACGTTACCAGTCCCCCTCTATATGATGGGTTCTTAGCTATCCTCAAATGTCTTCAGCTTTGGTAGAATCTCTCTCCTCTATAATGTGTAAACCCAACAAATAAAATGTTTGAGCTCAGTGAGAACTCAAATGGAAAAAATGGTGTGCGACAGTGATAATAATCAGAGTTACAATAGCGAGTGCAACGATGAAACTAATTGAAAGTGAAGAATGAGTGTAAAACTCTTCTATTTATAACAAAATATTACGTTATTCTCGAATAATGAGCAATAATAAAATATTATTAACCCCATTCTAGAATTAACCATTTGGAATATTTTATTATATTTGGTTTGGAGGGAAAAAGTATTTAAACATTTATTTAGAAATAATAAATAAATAAATGATTTATTTATCATCTCAAGAAATATGGTTAAAGAATAATAAACAAATAATGATTTATTTAATTATTCCTAAGGGATTTAGTCAAACTTGAAAAGGAATAATAACTAATTAGTGATTAATTAAGTATTCCTAGAGAAAAATAAGATAATTAATGATTTATCTATTTATTTCTCATAATTGGGTCAAATGTGATAATGAATATTAATTAAAAAATGGTTTAATTAATTATTCCTAGAAGATAATTAAATGAATAATGATTTATTTAATTATTCTTCATGGGTTTAAGTAATTTCTTATAGTGAAAGAAATTTTACTATGGTAAAATTGGCCCTACATGGTGTACTTCGACCCATCTAGTAAATTATGGCTAGATGATCATTTTTTTGTGATAACATATTGCCCCCCAACGTATGAGTGTTAGGAGCAAAACATATTACCGAAGTACATTGTAAGGAAACAATCACTAGACAACGAAGTGGAGTTAGAGAGAGTGAGAGAGAAAGAGAGACCAATGGAGATGAAGCGAAAGAGGATAGTGACAGAGGTGGTGAGACCAATGCAAGTCTCCTTTTATGTTGTGGTACTAGATCTTAGTGAGGTGGGGGAGACATACCTATACCCACTGAGATAACTTAGTACAAAAATAATGATGCGCCCAGAAACATGAAACTTAGCAACAAAATACATGTTGAATGGTACATGACATGCTGGCATAACTGAGCCAGAAAATAATACAATATGTCCCACATACATAATGTGCCTGGAAAAAACATGAGCCAGGATTGAATACATTAACATTTGAGTGCATGAGATATAATGGCCCTTCCCTCAAAAAATGGGTGGGAGGGAGGGTGGAACAAACAAAGAAGCCTGACTGAATAGGAAAGGGCTCTACAAAACTTAATGGATCATCTGAAGGAGACATGCATTCTATGAACACTGCAAGCGACAGGAACCGAACCCATCAAATCTGCAGAACTACATCTAAGGTTGTAGTAGAATAGGAAGGGATTCGGGCATGTGGGGGGCTACCTGAAGGGCCACCCTCTCATGAGGTCCAAAACATCTCACACACACTTGGGAATCACCGGTACAATCTGTTGCAACACTAGACCATTAAGTGTATGAATCACAGACATGAAACAATCAAGCCAAAGGGAATGATGATTCCTTTTTCTTTATCTAAGGCACTGATCGAGAGTAGAAGCTGGAACCAATATACACCGCCCTCTCGGTCGTTCTTCTGGAATAGATGTGCTGATGTCCATAGAATAGGGCCCACCATAGGTGAGGAAATGAGGATCATCAACTAAGGCATGTGGGATCAATGTACCAAAATGGGATCCCCAAAGTCATGTTAGGGAGAACCAATGAAGCCATGACATGGACAAAAAATATTCCAGGAGTAGGAAACAAGAAAGGTACCTGTCCTGTAGGGAAATGTCCCGATGGAACAAATCCTGGATGGTTAAGACTTGGAGGAACAGTTCTTGGTGGGAAAAAAGGAGAGGCGCCCACAAATGGAGGAGGTCCTAGGGGGTGGATCTGGATGGCTCAGTTGAGATGGTAACAACAGGGTGTTGAGAACTTGGCTATTGATCAAATGTACTAGATTTCTTTTGAGCAGCCTGTGACACTTGTAACATGCACACACTAAAAGAGCTAGGCTCAAAGATGGGAGAGGGAGGACTAGGGATAGCACCCAACAATGAGGAACTTTGTAGACTTTGGGTGAAACTCTGGTGAGAGGGGTAGAATACGGCTTGTCAGACATCGATGAGATAATGGACTCATGGGAGGTCAAGGATGCTAGCTCATAGTATGTCAAATGATTGATGGTGATGATCTTCCCTTCACGGGGGAAGCACATCTTGCAGAAAATATAGATGCGACAGCTGACATGGCATAAATGTAACTACGACCCAAGAGAATATTGTAATCAAAAGGGGCATCAATAACCTCAATGTCGATAAACAGTATTACCTGCAAGAGTCACTGGACAATTGCGATACATGCCGAGAGGCTGGGAGGAATGATTGTCTTAAGCACACAAAGTGATGGTGGAAGGGGATAGTTCAGGTGACTTGATTTGCTTCCAAATGGCAATGGACATCATGCAGGTGGATGCACCTTCATCAATAATTCTTTGGGCGATGATGGCATTACAGAATCAGACTGGTTTCTAAAAAGCAACGAATGGAGGTAATTGAGAATGTTTTGATGTATCAACAGGAAAGATAATCAAACAATCGTTTGAAGGATATACTGCACCCAAAGAAGTTAGTAGAAATTTCTTTTGATATAGGAATGACTGGAGGACTTCCAGTGTCGACATCATCGCAGGTGATTATGCAAAGTCATCTACTATATTGTACATATGGGAAGCTCGGTTAGAAGTCGCGCTACAATGTAATGGTCCCTTGTGGATCTTCGGAATTGACTCAACTTTAGCTTGAGGGATCCGTAGCAGACCATTTGGTGTCATAAGAGGGTCAGTAGATGATTTTCTTTTGGACTCAGTGGTAGATGAATTTGATGGCTTATAATATTGACGCGACTGAGTTTACAAGTTGACATCAGAGGTATTGACCTTGTCAGAATTCATCAGGAGGGTCTAGTAATCACCAAGAACAGAAGGTTGGGGAAGGTAGGTTGCTTGCCCTTGTGGAGGCTGAGAAGCAACAAATCCTTGCTAAGGGAAAGGATTTGTGAGCATGATCGGTTGAGATGGCGCATAATTCTGAGGTAGTTGGTGCATGGGCGGTTGACCTCTAGAAGCTGCTTGGGCTTCCCACATTTGACGCATATAGCATAAGAGAGGACACTCATGAGTAGAATGGCCATGTACACCACAACATGCATAAGTCTTTTTCGTACAAATAAACTTGTTCTGCATGGGAAAGTTTCCATGTTGCTGGTTGTTTGTGTTAGGTTGGTTCCCTTAGGGTTCATTAGGTTGATTACCTTGGTTACCCTAGTTACCCTTGTTACCTTTTCCCTTATTATTTCTCTTTGAAATTTTGGGATTAGTTGCACTTTGTTGTGCAAACACTTGACCTTGAGGGGGTGGTGGTTGCTAGGGTTGAGGATGCATGGGAGGTTGTGGCGCTAATTCCTAAGGGGATGGAGCGCTTGACGGTGCATAGGTATAAGATGGTGAAGGGGAAACGGTCTGGTAGAAAGGTTGAGCACTAGTTGGTCATACCATCTGCTGATGTGGATTGGTAAATGCATAAGAGGTGCTTTGTCTTGAATTAGGGTTTAGGGTTTAGGGTTTTAGGGTTTAGAGTTTATGGTTTAGGGTTTTGGGGGTTTTGGGGTTTGGGGTTTGGGGTTTAGGGTTTAGGGTTTAAGGTTTAGGGGTTTTAGGGTTTGGGGTTTGGGGTTTTAGGGTTTTAGGGTTTACATTTTTAGGGTTTAGGGTTTAGGTTTTTAGGGGTTTACGGTTTAGGGTTTTAGGGGTTTACGGTTTAGGTTTTAAGGGTTTAGGGGTTAGGGTTTAGGGTTTAGGGTTTGGGTTTGGGGTTTAAGGTTTAAGGTTTAGGGTTTAGGGTTTAAGCGTTAAGGGTTTGGGGTTTGGTGTTTGGGGTTTGGGGCTTAGGGTTTAGGGTTTTAGGGTTTTAGGGTTTAGGGTTTTAGGGGTTTAGGGTTTAAGGTTTAGGGTTTAAGGTTTTAGGGTTAGGGTTATGGGTTAGGGTTTAGGGTTTAGGGTTTCAGGGTTTAGGGTTTAGGGTTTAAGGGTTTAAGGGTTTAAGGTTGGAGTTTTGGGGTTTGGGTCTGGGGGTCTGGGGTCTGGGGTCTAGGGGTTTAGGTTTTAGGGTTTAGGGGTTTAGGATTTAGGGTTTAGGGTTTTGGGGTTTTGGGGTTTTGGGGTTAGGGTTAGGGTTTTGGGGTTTGGGGTTTGGGGTTTTGGGGTTTTGGGATTTAGGGTTTACGGTTGTGGGGTTTTGGGGTTTAGGGTTTGGGGTTTGGGGTTCAGGGTTTGGGGTTGAGGGGTTTGAGGTTTCGGGGTTTGGGATTTTGGGGTTGAGGGTTGAGGGTTGAGGGTTTCAGGGTTTGAAGGTGCAGGGTTCAGGGTTCAGGGTTTAGGCTTTAGTGTTTAGGGTTTAGGGTTTAAGGTTTTAGGATTTTAGGGTTTAGGGTACAGGGTTAAGGGTTTTAGGGTTTAGGGTTTAGGTGTTTTTAGGGTTTAGGGTTTACAATTTAGGGTTTTAGGGTTAAGGTTTTTAGGGCTTAGGGTTTAGGGTTTAGGGTTTAGGGTTTAGGGGTAGGGGTAGGGGTTAGGGGTTTAGGGTTAGGGGTTTATGGTTTATGGTTTAGGGTTTTAGGTTTTTTGGTTTAGGGTTTAGGGTTTTATGGTTTTAGGGTTTAGGGTTTAGGGTTTAGGGGTTGGGGTTGAGGGTTTGGGTTGATGGTTTAAGGTTTAGGTTTAAGGGTTAAGGGTTTAGGGTTTAGGGTTTAGGGTTTAGGGGGTTTTAGGGTTTAGGGTTTAGGGGATTTTGGTTTTAGGGTTTAGGGTTAGGGGTTTAGGGTTTAGGGTTTAGAGTTTTAGGTTTTAGGGTTTTAGGAGTTTTGGGTTTTGGGTTTAGGGGTAGGGGTTTAGGGTTTAGGGTTTAGGGTTTGGGGTTTAGGGTTTAGGGTTCAGGGTTCAGGGTTCTGGGGTCTCAGGTCTCAGGTCTCAGGTCTCGGGTCTCGAGTCTCGGGTTTTAGGTTTAGGGTTTAGGGTTTTTTTGAGGGGAAGAAAGAAATATAGGGGTTTAGGGTTTAGGGTTTTTAGGGTTCAGGGTTCATGTTTCAGGGTTTTAGGGTTTCAGTTTTCAGATTTCAGGGTTTAGGGTTTCAGGGTTTCAAGCTTTCAAGGTTCAGGGTTTTAGGGGTTTGGGGTTTGGGGTTTAGGGTTTATGGTTTAGGGTTTAGGGTTTAGGGTTTAGGGTTTTTAGGGTTTAGGGGTTTAGGGGTTAGGGTTTAGGGTTTAGGGTTTAGGGCTTTAGGGTTTAGGGTTTAGGGTTTTGGGGTTTTGGGGTTTTTGGTTTTAAGGTTTTAGGGGTTCAGGGTTTAGGGTTTTGGGTTTTGGGGTTTTGGGGTTTTTGATTTTAAGGTTTTAGGGGTTTAGGGTTTAGGGTTTAGGGTTTTAGGGTTTTTAGGGGTTAGGGGTTTAGGGGTTAGGGTTTACGGTTTTAAGGTTTACGGTTTACGGTTTAGGGTTTTAGGGTTTTAACGTTTAAGGTTTAGGGGGTTTTGGGGTTTAGGGTTTAGGGTTTTGGTGTTTAGGGGTTTAGGGTTTAGGGTTTAGGGGGTTTTGGGTTTAGGGTTTATGCTTTAGGGTTTAGGGGGTTTTGGGGTTTGGGGTTTAGCATTTAGGTTTTAGGGTTTTGGGGTTAGGGTTTAGCGGTTTTGGGGTTTAGGGTTTAGGTTTTAGGGGTTTGGGGTTTGGGTATATGGTTTAGGGTTTAGGTTTATGGTTTTAGGGTTTAGGGTTTAGGGTTTTTAAGGTCTAGGGTCTTGGGTCTGGGGTCTGGGGTCTGGGGTCTAGGGTCCTGGGGTTCTGGGGTTCTGGGATGTGTGGTTTCGGGTTTAGGGTTTAGGGATTAGGGTTTAGGGCTTAGGGCTTAGGGATTTCGGCTTTGAGCTTTGGGCTTCAGGATTCAGGCTTCGGGTTTTGAGTTTTCGGTTTAGGGTTTAGGGCACAGGGCATAGGGTTCAGGGTTCATAGTTTGGGGTTTAGGGTTCAGGGTTTGAGGTTTGAGGGTTTACGGTTTAGGGTTTAAGGTTTAAGGTTTAGAGGTTAGGGTTTAGGGGTTAGGGGTTAGGGTCTAGGGGTTAGGGTCTAGGGTTTAAGGTTTAGGGTCTAGGGGGTTCAGGGTTTAGGGTTTAGGGTTTAGGGTTTAGGGTTTGGGGTACCAAAATAATAAAGGCGGAAATAATCTCGAAGTATGATCAATAAAAACCCAGGAAAATTAAAACTTAAGAACAAAGAAACAAAGGACAAAAGAGATGTACATAAAAACTTATGTATTATACATCAAACTAATTTCGTCCAAACTAGGAATCATTAGTGATACATAAGAAAGGAGTGCAAGTTGTCCTTATAAAGTGAACAGGAGCAGAGCTAGCTTCAAAAAACTAGCCGTTACAAAAACTAGCCGTTATGCATCATAATTGTAATTAATTAAATTAATTTAAAAATTTATGAAGAATTGTAGAATGAGCCTTTCCCTTGTTTTTGGCCCGTGCATGGTTCTGAAACATGCTTTGCTGCTGTGGCACAAATGGAACAACCTCCAGATTCAAACCAGTGTTCAGAGAAGCTTGGTTTTGACTTGAGGGCGATGGCCCAACAGCAGATGGTGTGAACCTCCTTCCCCGGCGGGATCTCTCTCTGCCTACCCCGTGTTTTGACTGTTGGTCAGCAAAGTGCTGGGCAGTTGGGGGGTGTTGTTGAGGCTGCTACCTGCGATGCTGCTGGGGCATCTGTTGATGTTGTTGCCGAGATTGTTGTTCGGGAAGTTGTGGTTGCTGCCTATTCTACTTTTGTTGAAGCTGTTGCTGCTTCTGATGCTACGGCTGATTCCGCTGTTGCTGTTGTTGCTGTTGCTATGGTCTTCTGTGTTGTGGCTGCTGTTGTTGCTATTGTGGCTGCTTTCTGTGTTGTTGCTGCTTTGGGCGCAAATGTTGCTGCTGCTGCTGCTTCGGCGGAATATTCTGTTGCTGCTGCTTAGGAGAGTTGGAAGATTGCAAATCTATCAGGAAAGAGATTTGTTCCTGAATAGGATTGAGAGTGGCATCCAACTTATGTTGTTGGGTCTGAAGAGATCGAGCAACCTCTTTTTGGACCAAAACCTAGATAGCTTCTTCTTGAGGTATATTGTTGGCTAATTTAGCCAAATCTTCTCTAGAAGCATTTCTAGCAGCAAGGGCAGCAGTGCGGGTGGCACGATGTTCAATCATTTCAATCTGGAATTGATTGATTTGTCTCTTGTAAGAAGCAGTGGCATGAGAGACCCATTGTGCAGAAATAGTGCTACCTGCAATAGGACCAGAGCAGCTAGCGAATTGAACATTGGCAAAAGGTTCAACAAACTGCTGGAGGTTGTCATGAAAAGATGAAGCAAGCTGATCAAGATTCTCTTCATTTTTGGAGACAATGGATCTCCCATGCCGAAGATAGAATGCATGGCATTCTTTTCTGAAGTTCTCAGTGATGGATTCAAGGCCGGATCTAAGAATATGAGAGCTATCAGGATCTGAAGCAGCAAGACCAGGAACTTTAACCATGAGACTCTGAATTACATGACCATCTTTTTGAAGGGCTTCAAGCTTCTCCACCAAGGCATGAGATCTGAGAAAGACCTCAGTGGCTTTCTGAAAGTCCTTAACAGCACAATGAATTAATTCCTCCCAGGATTTGGGCAATGGGCATGGGAAGCTGATCTGGTGTAGAAGCCGAAGGAATATGCTGCATAGAGGAAGAGCCTGGAATACCCAGTGATGAGACATGTCCAGAAGCCAAAGGAATACACTGCATAGAGGTAGAGGGAGCATCATGCCTTAATGCAGCAGAGGAAGAGCCCGAAATGCTCAATGAAGAGATATGTGCAGAACATGAGTTGTTCAACATAAAATTATTAGAACAAAAGCCAATAGAATGTGTAGCAGAAGACGAGGAGCCCAAAATGCCCAACGATGAGACAAGCTCAGCACTTGAGCTGTTCAAACTAAAATTATTGACATTAAAACAAAGGTCAATAGAAGAAGGAGCAACAAGAGGACTGGAAGAAACCAAATTGTCAAGAGAGGAAGTCTGCCCAGTTTTTGAAGCTGAACTGGACAAAGCCTTCCGCGCAGAGATAGATTGGTCAGTTGCTGCAATGAGCTCCTCATCTTCCAGCTGAATTCCAAAAGTAAACTCTGATTCTGACTGCGCAGAAGGAGAAGGAGACTGCTGCTTAGGAACAGGTTCAGCAAGATAGATTGTCTGCGCAGAAGGTGAGGGAGCCAGCTGCTCAACCTCATGAGCAAGTAACTACGCAGAAGGAGAAGTTGTCTATCCCATCGCTGGCTCAGAGAAAACTTGCACAGGAGGATTAAGAGTTATTTGTTGTAACACAGGATCAGCAGATAATGCAACAACCCGATCTTGAACAAAATATGTTGAAGGCTCTATCAATTCAGATGAATGGCGAAAGAACTACGTTGATGGAGCTGGTAGACATGAAGAAGGATGCAGAGACTGCGTTGAGAAATCTAGCAGATCTAAGGACTGATGCAGACATAGCGCTGATGAATTAGTTAATTCAAAAACGTTTTGCAATCCTGAGGCATGCTGCGTGGATTCTGGCAGCTCAGCCAATGGTGAAGTGTGCTGAAGACACTGCGTGGCAGCTGGATCTGGCACTTCACGTTGTAATTCAGGTTCATTCTATGTGGAAGGATCTAGTAGATCTGCCAACGCTGAATCTGGCAGTTCACGCTGTAATTCCGGAGCAAACTGCGTGGATAGATCAGGCAGACACTGCGTGGCAGCTAGATCTGGCACTTCACGTTGTTCAGGTGCATGCTGCGTGGAGCACTGCAAACACTGCGTGAAGACTTCAGGCAGGTCTAGCAATGAAGAACAGTGCATGACCGATGGATCTGGCATGAACGTTGACTGTAAACACTGCGTGGAAGTTTGCTCTGGCAGATCTGCCAATTCACACTGCAAATCTGGAGTATGCTGCGTGGAAGAAACAAGCGGGTCTAGCAAAGTACATTGTAATTCTGGAGCATGTAGCGTGGATGGGTCTGGAAGATGTTGCATGGAGGTTGGATCTGGCAGCGCAGAATTATTTTGCTACGTGGGACCCTGATTTAATAAATCAAACAATTGATTGTAAGAACATGACCCAGAAAATTTTAAAGCTTCCTCAACCAGCGCTGGGACCCGCTCAGACTTTACATGAAGAAGAAAAAAAATTTCAAGGAAACGTTTGTATGCAGCCGCAGAGTTTTGCTTATCAGCTGAAGAGGCTGAATCATGACAATGTGAATTCAAAGAATTCAAAGAATTCTGAGAACGCTGGGACATTGAACGAGTAACAGGGCGATTATTGACCGATAGATCTGAATTATTCTTCACCATAGACAGTTTAGGTTACCAAAATAATAATAAAGGCAGAAATAATCTCAGAAGTATGATTAATAAAAACCCAGAAAAATTAAAACTTAAGAACAAAGAAACAAAGGACAGAAGAGATGCACATAAAAAATTATATATTATACATCAAACTAGTTTCGTCCGAAATAGGACTCATCAGTGATACATAAGCAATGAGTGCAAGCTGTCCTTATAAAGTGAACAAGAGCAGTGCTAGCTTTCAAAAAACTAGCCGTTAAAAAAACTAGCCGTTAAAAAACTAGCCATTATGCATCATAAATTAATTAATTAATTAAAAAATTATGAACTGTAGTAAAAAATGATGCTCCTGAAGGTGTCAAGATCGAGGATCGGCACTACTCATGTAAAATGTGCTCATCTTTCTAGGATTTCACCAACAGTTCAACGGTCTAGGTATATGCTACAACTGAGGGAAATTCTGGAATTCTCCATGAAGTTTAGGGTTTAGTGTACCAAAATAATAATAAAGGCGGAAATAATCTTAGATATATGATTAATAAAAACCCAGAAAAATTAAAACTTAAGAACAAAGAAACAAAGGACAGAAGAGATGCACATAAAAACTTATGTATTATACATCAAACTAGTTTCGTCCGAAATAGGACTCATCAGTGATACATAAGCAATGAGTGCAAGTTGTCCTTATAAAGTGAACATGAGCAGTGCTAGATTTCAAAAAACTAGCCGTTAAAAAACTAGCGGTTACAAAAACTAGCCCTTAAAAAACTAGTCATTATGCATCATAAATTAATTAATTAATTAATTAAAAAATTATGAACTCCTGAAGGTGTCAAGATTGAGGATCGGCACTGCTCATGTAAAATGTGCCCATCTTTCTAGGATTTTGCCAACATATCAAAGGTCTAGGTATATGCTACAACTGAGGGAAGTTCTGGAATTCTCCATGAAGTTTAGGGTTTAGGGAACCCCCAAGGTTTAAATCTCTGGTAGCTTCACAGAAGTCTAGCTTTAACACGAGGGAGGGCCTCTTGAGATCCGTGTGTACTGGACCTCACGCATAAACCTGCTAAAGAAGAGCAGACCTCTGATCCCAGTGAACACTAGCGAAGCAAGCTTGAAGAAAATCAGGAGGATACCCCCTGGATCGAACCCTGTGGTAGAAAGATCTTTGTAGCTCCAAAAACCCTGATTCACTGCTTTCCTGAAGAAGATAATGCTACAACTCATTTACCTCAAAGGCAACCTTTTGATGACGAGGGTGCCAAGAAGAAAATGGAATGTATCGATAGGAATTCTACGGCTTCTGATAGCACCTGGTAGAGAGCTTTCCAAAGGCTTGGAAATCTGAGCCTTTGAAAAGAACTAAATCCAAAAAGTTGATGCTGGTGGTGGAGATGCAGTAAGTAATATGAATGTGATCAGGATAGATGGACTGATAGCAATCTAGAAACTGGAGCAATCTATCCTTGGAGCTAGCCCAGACCAAGCAACCATCATTGATGAAGCGTTTGAACAGCTCAATCTCTGGAGAAGGCATTCTTCTAAAAACTTCCTGCTCAATATGACAAAGGAAGAGACAATCATAGACAACAGCAAAGTTTTTGCCCATAGCGGTTCCCCGGACTTGTCGATAGAAACAACCATTGAACTGAAGAAAGTGCCAACAAAGAACAAGTTCGGCTGCAGAGACTAGGAAATCAATATCCCTAGAAGAGAAAGATTCAGCAGAGCTATGAGTCAGCATTTCCCTCAAGGCATGCAAGCCTTGTTGAGTGGGAATGCTTGGATACAGTGATTCTATATCAAAGGTTACAAGAAGAGAGTCAGCATAATTTTTTTTGAGTCAACAACTTGAAGTAGAGAAATAGAATTAGGTAGATGAGAAGGTTGTGCAAGCAGAGCACTAAGCAACTTGTGATGAAGAAACTTAGAAAGAGGTTCAAACATGAACCCTTTGTAGGAACAAATAGGCCTTCCTACACGAGGGTTTTTGTGAATATTCCATAGAAATTAAAGCATACAAGCTCTAGCTTTATGGGGTTTGACTTGCTAAATATATTCCCACTGCTGAACTGTAAGAAGATTGTTGAATCTGTCTTGAAGCTGGCAAAGCTTTCTTTTGATGGCGGTCCAAGGAACTGCAGAATACGACCTGTATACATTAGGATCAGAAAGTTGCCGAAGAGCTTCTGCAACATATCTGTCTTCATCAAGAACCACAATACCCAGATTTTTGTCCACTGGCTTGATGACAATAGGGAGTCGGCGAAGGCTCCTTAGAGCAAGCAATTGGGACTTGGAGAAGGGGGGTTTGTGGGAGAAATCAACAGAGGCAATCTTATTGTGCAGAAGGGTAAGACCAATATGAAGAGCATGATTCATATCTGGATCATGGATAGGGGGCTCCCAGGAGGAGTTAGGCAATCTGAAAGGATTGTAGACATCATCTGTAGAAGGGCCAAAAAATCTTCTAAGATGGCAAAGTCTAGAAAAATAGGCATATTCGTTAAGAATATTATCTATAGACATGGGAGGTGGCCTGGGAATAAATTTGTGCCCTAAGCCCAAAAGCTTTTCTTGGCTGAAGGAAAGAGAGACAGAGGAAAGATCGTGGATGGCTAAATTGCTGATCCTACTACCTAACCTGGAGAGAGTCATGTTTCCAAGCAGATAAGAAAGATAATAGAAAGGGCTAATAGAGGGCACCCAAAATAGGGTTCAGGAGCTTACTCTGAGGGAGCCTTTCCCTTGTTTTTGGCTCGTGCATGGTTCTGAAACATGCTTTGCTGCTGTGGCACAAATGGAACAGCCTCTAGATTCAAACTAGTGTTCAGAGAAGCTTGGTTTGGACTAGAGGGTGATAGCCCAGAAGCAGATGGTGTGAACCTCCTTTCCTGGTGGGATCTCTCTTTGCCTACCCCATTTTTTGCATGTTGGTCAACAAAGTGCTGGGCAGTTGGGGGGTGTTGTTGAGGCTACTGCCTGCGATGCTACTGGGGCAACTATTGATGTTGTTGCCAAGATTGTTGCTGGGGAAGATGTGGTTGCTACCTATTCTACTTTTGCTGATGCTGCGGCTGATGCCACTGCTGTTGTTGCTACTGTTGTTACGGTATTCCGTGTTGTGGCTATTGTTGTTGCTGTTGTGGCTAACTGTTGCTGCTACTTAGGAGAGTTTGAAGATTGAAAATCTATCAGGAAAGCGATTTGTTCCTGAATAGATTTGAGAGCGGCATCCAACTTATGTTGCTAGGTCTGAAGAGATCGAGCAACCTCTTTTTGGACCAAAACCTAGATAGCTTCTTCTTGAGGTATATTGTTGGCTAATTTAGCCAAATCTTCTCTAGAAGCATTTCTAGCAGCAAGGGCAGCAGTGTGGGCGGCACGACGTTCAATCATTTCAATCTGGAATTGATTTATTTGTCTGTTGTAAGAAGCAGAGGCACGAGAGACCCATTGTGCAGCAATAGTGTTACCTGCAACAGGACCAGAGTAGCTAATGAATTGAACATTGGCAAAAGGTTCAGAAAGCTGCTAGAGGTTGTCATGAAAAGATGAAACAAGCTTATCAAGCTTCTCTTCATTTTTGGAGACAATGGATCTCTCATGCCGAAGATAGAATGCATGGCATTCTTTTCTGAAGTTCTCAGTGATGGATTCAAGGCCGGATCTGAGAATATGAGAGCTATCAGAATCTGAAGCAGCAAGACCAGGAACTTTAACCATGAGACTCTGAATTACATAACCATCTTTCTGAAGGGCTTCAAGCTTCTCCACTAAGGCATGAGATCTGAGAAAGACCTCAGTGGCTTTCTAAAAGTCCTTAACAGCACAATGAATTAATTCCTCCCAGGATTTGGGCAATGGGGGAAGTTCATCCATGGGAAGCTGATCCGGTGTAGAAGCCAAAGGAATATGTTGCATAGAGGTAGAGGGAGTAGCATGCACTATTGCAGCAGAGGAAGAGCCCGGAATACCCAGTGATGAGACATGTCTAGAAGCCAAAGGAATATGCTGAGGTAGAGGGAGCATCATGCCTTAATGCAGCAGAGGAAGAGCCCGGAATGCTCAATGAAGAGATATGTCTAGAACATGAGCTGTTCAACATAAAATTATTAGAACAAAGGCCAATATAATGTGTAGCAGAAGACGAGGAGCCCAGAATGCCCAACGATGAGACAGGCTCAGTACTTGACCTGTTCAACCTAAAATTATTGACATTAGAACAAAGTTCAATAGAAGAAGGAGCAGCAAGAGGACTGGAAGAAACCAGATTGTCAAGAGAGGAAGTGTGCAGAGTTTTTGAAGCTGAACTGGACAAAGCCTTCTGCGCAAAGATAGCATGGTCAGCTTCTGCAATGAGCTCCTCATCTTCCAGCTGAATTCCAAAAGTAAACTCTGATTCTGACTGCGCAGAAGGAGAAGGATACTGCTGCTCAGGAATAGGTTCAACAAGATAGAGTGTCTGCGCAGAAGGTGAGGGAGCCACCTGCTCAACCTCATGAGCAAGTAACTGCGCAGAAGGAGAAGTTGTCTGTCCCATCACTGGCTTAGAGAAAACTTGCGCAAGAGGATTAAGAGTTATTTGCTGTAACACAGGATCAGCAGATAATGCAGCAACCCAATCTTGGACAAAATATGTTGAAGGCTCTGTCAATTCAGATGAATGATGAAAGAACTACATTAATGGAGCTAGTAGACGTGAAGAAGGATGCAGAGAATCTGTTGAGGAATATATAAGATCTGAGGACTGATGCAGACATAGCGCTGATGAATTAGTTAATTCAGAAACGTTTTGTAATCCTGAGGCATGTTGCGTGGAATCTGGCAGCTCAGCCAACGGTGAAGTGTGCTGAAGACACTGCATGGCAGCTGAATTTGGCACTTCATGTTGTAATTCAGGTGCATGCTGCGTGGAAGGATCTGGCAGATCTGCCAACACTGAATCTGGCAGTTCACGCTGTAATTCCGGAGCAAACTGCGTGGATAGATCAGGAAGACACTGCGTGGCAGCTAGATCTGGCACTTCACGTTGTTCAGGTGCATGTTGCGTGGAGCACTGCAAACACTGCGTGGAGACTTCAGGCAGGTCTGGCAATGAAGAACTGTGCATGACAGATGAATCTGGCATGAACATTGACTGTAAACACTGCGTGGAAGTTTGCTCTGGCGGATCTGGCAATTCACGCTGCAAATCTAGAGTATGTTGCGTGGAAGAACAAGCGGGTCTGGCAAAGTACGCTGTAATTTTGGAGCATGCAGCGTGGATGGGTCTAGAAGACGTTGCATGGAGGCTGGATCTGGCAGCGCAGAATTATTTTGCTGCGTGGGACCCTGATTAATAAATCAAACAATTGATTGTAAGAACATGACCCAAAAAATTTTAAAGCTTCCTCAAGCAGCGTTGGGACCCGCTTAGAATTTACATGAAGAAGAAAAAAATTCAAGGAAACGTTTGTATGCAACCGCAGATTTTTGCTTATCAACTGAAGAGGCTGAATCATGACAATCTGAATTCAAAGAATTCTGAGAACGCTGGGACATCGAGTGAGTAACAGGGCGATTATTGACCGATAGATCTGAATTATTCTTCACCATAGATAGTTTAGGGTACCAAAATAATAATAAAGGCGGAAATAATCTCAGAATTATGATTAATAAAAACCCAGAAAATTTAAAACTTAAGAACAAAGAAACAAAGGACAGAAGAGATGCACATAAAAACTTATGTATTATACATCAAACTAGTTTCGTCCAAAATAGGACTCATTAGTGATACATAAGCAATGAGTGCAAGCTATCCTTATAAAGTGAACAGGAGCAGTGCTAGCTTTCAAAAAACTAGCCATTACAAAAACTAGCCGTTAAAAAAACTAGTCGTTATGCATCATAAATTAATTAATTAAAAAATTATGAACTGTAGTAAAAAATGATGCTCCTGAAAATGTCAAGATCGAGGATCGGCACTGCTCATGTAAAATGTGCCCATCTTTCTAGGATTTCGCCAACAGATCAAAGGTCTAGGTATATGCTGCAACTGAGGGAAGTTCTGGAATTCTCCATGAAGTTTAGGGTTTAGGGTTTAGGGTACCAAAATAATAATAAAGGCAGAAATAATCTCAGAAGTATGATTAACTCATGTAAAATGTGCCCATCTTTCTAGGATTTCGCCAACAGATCAAAGGTCTAGGTATATGCTGCAACTGAGGGAAGTTCTGGAATTCTCCATGAAGTTTAGGGTTTAGGGTTTAGGGTACCAAAATAATAATAAAGGCAGAAATAATCTCAGAAGTATGATTAATAAAAACCGAGAAAAATTAAAACTTAAGAACAAAGAAACAAAGGACAGAAGAGATGCACATAAAAACTTATGTATTATACATCAAACTAGTTTCGTCTGAAATAGGACTCATCAATGATACATAAGCAATGAGTGCAAGTTGTCCTTATAAAGTGAACAAGAGCAGTGCTAGCTTTCCAAAAACTAGCGGTTAAAAAACTAGCCGTTATACATCATAAATTAATTAATTAATTAATTAAAAAATTATGAATTGTAGTAAAAATTTATGAACTGTAGTAAAAAATGATGCTCATGAAGGTGTCAACATTGAGGATCGGCACTGCTCATGTAAAATGTGCCCATCTTTCTAGGATTTCGCCAATAGATCAAAGGTCTAGGTATATGCTGCAACTTAGGGAAGTTCTGGAATTCTCCATGAAGTTTAGGGTTTAGGGTTTTAGGGCTTAGGGCTTAGGGCTTAGGGTTTTTAGGTTTTAGGTTAGGGTTCAAGGTTCAGGGTTCAGGGTTCAGGGTTTTAGGGTTTTAGGGTTTGGGGTTTGGGTTTAGGGTTTAGGGTTTTACGGTTTAGGGTTTTAGGGTTTTAGGGTTTTGGGGGTTTGGGGTTTGGGGTTTGGGGTTTTAGGGTTTGGGGTTTGGGATTTGGGGTTTGGGGTTTAGGGGTTATGGGTTAGGGTTTAGGGTTTAGGGTTTAGTGTTTAGGTTTAGGGTTTAGGGTTTAGGGTTTAGGGTTTTAGGGCTTAGGGTTTAGGGTTTTAGGGTTTAAGGTTTGTGGTTTAGGGTTTAGGGTTTAGGGTTAGGGGTTTAGGGTTTAACAGGTTTAGAGGTTAGGGTTTAGGGGTTAGGGGTTAGGGTTTAGGGTTTAGGGTTTTTAGGGTTTAGGTTTTTAGGGTTTAGGGTTTAGGGTTCAGGGTTCAGGGTTCAGGGTTCAGGTTTCAGGGTTCAGGGTTTCGGGTTTCAGGGTTTCAGGGTTTAGAGTTTAAGGGTTTAGGGTTTAGAGTTTAGTAGGGTTTTTTAGGGTTTAGGGGTTTAGGGGTTTGGGGTTTGGGGTTTGGGGTATAGGGTTTAGGGTTTAAGAAACAAAAAGAGTTTAAGGCGGAAATAATACTGAAACACAACCGATAAAAAACCGATAAAAGAAACTGAAAATGAAAAACGCTTAAGGACACAATATTATGCAAGACACATAATATGTAAAACAGATCTCTTGTATTATCATCAAACTAGTTTCGCCCACAAAAGGACTCATTAGTGATAAAAAAGAAACTTATATAATAGAATTTTCTAGAAATAAAATATTCTAGAATAGGATATTCTAGAAATAGAATATTCTAGAATAGGATATTCTAGAAATAGAATATTCTAGAACAATTATTTTTAAATATTAAAATATTTAAAATATTTTAAAATATTTTAAAAATTGTTGAAAAATGTGCATTGCTCCTTAAAGAATCATGGCCAAGGATCTGAACTGCTCATGTAGAATGTCCCAATATTTCTCGGATTTCTCCAACATATCAAAGGCTTGGGAATATGTTGTAGCAAAGGGTAGTGCTGGAATGCTCCATGCAGTTTAGGTTTTAGGGAACCCCCAAGGTTTAAGGCTCTAGTGGCTTCACAAAAGTCCAACTTAAACACCAAAGGGGCCCTTTTGAGGCCGAAAGAGTGAAGAGGACCTCGTGCATAAACCTGTTGCATTAGAGCATCCCTTTGATCCCAATGAATTTTGGCAAAACAAGCCTCGAGAAAATCTGGTGGATAGCCTCTCGACCGAAGCCTGCTGTAGAATGCACGCCTGAGCTCCAGGAACCCCAACTGACTGCTCTCTCTCGAAGGTATCTCTGTAGCTCATTGACCATGAATGCCACCTTCTGGTGCCGAGGATGCCATGAAGAGAAAGGAATATACTGATAGGCATTCAATGGTTTCTGAAAACATCAAGTAGAAAGCTTTCCAGAGGCATGGAAGTTTGGACCTTTGAAAAGTACAATGTTTATAATGTTGACACTAGAAGATGAAATGCAAGAAGTGATCCGAATGTGCTCAGGATAGATGGACTGGTAGAAATCCAAGAACTAAATCAGTCTATCTCTGGAGCCATTCCAAACCATGCAACCATCGTCGATGAAGCGTCTGAAGAGCTTAATCTCGGGAGCAGGGAATCTTCTGAAGACTTCTTGCTCAAGGTGGCAAAGAAAGAGGTAGGCATAAACCACAGCAAAGTTGTTGCCCATAGTTGTGCCTCAAATTTGCCGATAATAAGTGCTGCCAAACTGAAGAAAATACCATTTAAGCACCAATTCTGCTACGCTGACCAGAAAATTGACATCGTTTAGGGCCTCAAAACGGCTCTGGAAGTTTAGGACCCAAAAAACTGCTAAAAATAGTAAACTGTGTTATAATTAAGGAAACTGAAAAAACTGAAAGAAGCACTAGAGGGGATCCAAGTGGAATTAGCAGGTGGCCACCAATATCCACCTAGATCAAAGTATCTGTGAAATCTTTTTATAGCCAACAAATGGGATTGTTTAGGAGCTGATTGAAATATTCCCACCATTCCTACTACTTGCATAATGTCGAGTCTCGTAGCAGTTAAGTATAGAAGGGCTCCATTTGTTGACCTGTAATGAGATGCATCTACTAGAGGAGAGTCATCATCTTTGCTTAGTTTGCAATTTGTGGTCATAGGTGTGCTCATGGGTGCACAATATTCCATTCCATATCTTTTAAGCATGTCTTTGTAGGAATTTACAGGGTAAGTTCCTCAGACAGAACACCAAAGGACACCGCTCACAAACAGATCACAGATCAATACACCAGTATTTTTGACGTGGTTAAAACCCTCAAAGAGGGAAACAATCCACGTCAAAAATACTGGTGTATTGATCTGTGATCGGTTTGTGAGCGGTGTCCTTTGGTGTTCTGTCTGAGGAACTTACCCTGTAAATTCCTACATGGTATCAGAGCTATTTGAGGGTCACATCCGTTGGTGATCCAAATCTGAAGCCAGTAGAACTGCATCCGACTGCCGTTTCCTAGATCTGCTATTTCTGACTGCTTTCGGGCCGAGAGGACTGCTCTGTTGTTTTAGGAGCAACTGTTCTAGTGAGGAACCCCTTTCGTTTCACGCGAAAAGGTTTCTGGTAGCCCTAGCTACGTCATTTTTAAGATCTGGAGGTATACAATGTTTTTTTTGCAGTTTCTAGTTATTTTTCTCTCTGTTTATTATTTCAGTTTATTTAGTTTATTTTTTATTACCAGATCTATACCTTTCATTTCTGTGTATGCTCTTTGCCCTGCGACTCTGTGCGATCTGAGAAAATTAGAAACAGAAAGGAAGGACTTTTCTCATGCGTATGCTCTTTTCTGCTGCGCCTTAGTGTGATATCAGAAAATCAGAAACATTGAGGAAAATATTTAGTTTCCGGGTAAAGCTAACTTTAAGCTGTAAGGTTTGTTTTTTTTGTATGTCCGTGTTGCGTTTTGTGTTTTTGTTTTGTAGGGAGAAAAAGAGCTTTCTCAAGCAAGCACGCAATCCAAAGATTCAGTGACAAAAAAAAAAACAAAGCCCACCC
>APFE030374343.1:37827-69828 GCA_000404065.3 Pinus taeda
GCATAACATCCATTTAGAGCACTCTTCAAATTCATCTTCAGGAATGGCACTTTCTGCATGTGGTTGTCAAGCATCTCGGTCTGGCTATGCACTAAATGTATTTTCTTCCTCTCATTCTCATGAGTGGCTCATTGATTCTGGAGCTTCTTATCACATGGCCAAAAATAAAGCCATGTTTTCTTCTTTAAATGATTGTAACACCAAAAATATATATGTTGGTGATGATAGATCTCTTAGTGTTGTAGGGACTGAAACTGTTCATATAGACAATGGTCAATTTAATGATGTATTATGTGTTCCAACCTTATCCTGCAACCTTCTATCTGTATATCAGATAACTCATTCAGGTGAAGGTAAAATCGTTGAATTTTCACCTCACGATGTTGTAATTAAGGACCTAAAGGAACCTAGACAGATTTTAGCTACTGGAATTGCTGATGATTCTACAAGGTTGTATAAGTTTCACAACTTTGGGTCATCAAATCTTCCCTCCGTATTTGTTGCTCATAATGATGAAGTGAGAAAATTTTGGCATGAGCAATTTGGTCACTTAAACTATCGCTCCCTTCAGAATCAATGTAAAGAAAATATGGTGACAGGTCTTCCAATGGTATCTTGCAGAGATGGTGTTTGTTCCTGATGTGTACTCAGAAAACATCATCGTGACAGTTTTGAAAAACGTGCCTCTTGGCACGCCTCAGCCCCTTTATAGCTTGTGCATAGTTATTTATGTGGTCCACTTCCAGTTGTTTCCTTTTCTGGCTACAAGTATTTCTTAACTTTCATTGATGATTTCTCCAGACACACTTGGGTATACTTCTTAAAACCCAAGAGTGAAGTATTTAACAAATTCTTGGACTTTAAGGCCTTTGTTGAAAAACAATCAGGACATCAAATTCTTAAGCTAAGATCTGATAATGGTGGAGAATATGTTAAAAACAACTTCATCAACTTTTGCACTGAGAATGGAATTCAAATGCAACATACTGTTCCATATACTCCACAACAAAATGGTGTAGCTGAAAGAAAGAATCGCACCTTAAAGGAAATGGCTAATTGTATGCTTCAATCTAAAGACCTTGTTCCTTAATTATGGGGTAGAGCAATTAACTGTTGAAAATTTACATAATAAATCACACTCCTACTAAAGGTTTTAAAGAATATCACTCCAGAAGAAGCATGGAGCTTTAATTAAACCATATGTTGAGTCACTTTTCATTTTTGGAAGTGGAAAAGCATGGGCCCATATTCCAGATTGAGCAAACATTAAGCTTTAGAACCTTTAAGGAGTGAAAATGTATTTTGTTGGATATTCTGAAGATGTCAAAGGATATAGACTATCCTTTAAGTCCAAAAATGTTATCATTAGAAGATATGTAAAGTTTGATGAAAATATATCGGCCTACGAGCCTAGTTCGGCGAATGTGCCACCTCTCTCTATCTCTTCTACTTGTGAACATATTTCTTCTTCAGATGATGAAAGTGAGGATGACAATCCTCCCCCACCTTCTCAGGATCCTCCTTCAAATCCTTCACTTCCAAAATGGGTCTGTGCTACTCGGGATGCAGCAGGTGATCTTGCCGATGATCCTACAGTTCAACGCCATACATGTTCTCAGTTCGAAAGAGCCTCTTCTTTACTGGCCCAAGTCTCAACGAATTTTATCCTAACACCTTTGTAGAAGCTTCAAGCCATCCAGATTGGGATGCAGCTATGAATGAAGAATATCGTTCATTATTGGCAAATGATACATGGGATCTTGTTCCTCTACCAAAGGGACGAAAACTTGTTAGATGCAAATGGGTTTACAGAACCAATTATGGACCAGATGGGAAAGTTGATAAACATAAAGCTCGTCTTGTTGCTAAGGGTTTTTCACAAGTTGAAGGCATTGAATATACTGAAACCTTCTCCCCTATTGCCAAAATGAACTTTGTCCACCTTTCTCTTTCCCTTGCTGCCTCTTTCAAATGGGAAGTCCATCAGATGGATGTTAAATCCACCTTCTTGCATGGGGACTTGCATGAAGAAATATATATGGAACAATCTATTGGGTTTATACAAACAGACTCCAGTCTTGTATGTCAGCTTAAGAAATCCCTTTATGATCTCAAGCAAGCTCCTCGGGCTTGGTATGCCAAAATGGATAGCTTTCTTTTAGAATCTGGCTTTTCTAGGTGTCACTCTGACAATACTATCTACACCAAGAAAGTGGGAAAGTCTCTTATCATTCTTGTTCTTTATGTTGATGATCTTATCCTCACTGGTAGTGATCCCAACCTTATCAACCATGTGAATTCCAGCCTTAAAAGAAGTTTGAAATGACAGACTTAGGACACTTACATTATTTTCTCGGTCTTCAAGTCTTGCAATCCAAGGAAGGTATTTCCCTTTCCCAATCCAAGTATGCCCGTGATCTTCTACGCCATTTTCACATGGAAGACTGTAAGCCAGCTCCTTCTCCCTTTCAGTCTGGAGTCAAACTTTCAGTCACTTGTACTTCCCCTGAAGTTGATGCTACCTTATACCGTCAACTTGTAAAACTTTTGTATCTAACCCATACACATGCTGACCTTTCCTTTGTTGTTGGCCTTGTTGCTCGGTTAACGCAAACCCCACGTGAAAGTCATTGGAAAGCAGCTAAAAGAATACTTCGTTATGTTCGAGGTACAGTTCAGTTTGGAATTCATTACAGTGCCAAAGGATCTCCTCTATTGGTTGGTTTCACTGATTCCGATTGGGCTGGTGACCCTGATGATCAGAAGTCTACTGCCGGTTATGTGTTCACTCTTGGTTCAGGACCTATTACATGGGCTTGCAAGAAACAAGGTGCCATTTCTCTTTATTCAGCAGAAGCAGAATATCATGGCGCCGTAGAAGCTAGTAAGGAAGCCTTGTGGCTTCGTCAGATCCTATCAGAGTTTGGCTTTCAGCAGCAGCATCCAACTACACTTTGGTGTGACAATAAAAGTGCCATTCAACTATGCAAAGATCTAGTCCAGCATCAGCGTAACAAACACATTGAACTGCACATGCACTTCATCAGAAATCTCATTCATGACCATGTTCTTGAAGTGCAATATTGTTCAACAGATGATCAAGTTGCAGACATCTTTACAAAGGCTCTCACAGAGGCGAAGTTTACTAAACTTTGATTTATGGTTGGAGTTCAGGAAGTTCTCACTAAGGGGGGATAGGCTCTAGTGCCTCCTTCCTTCTCCTATTGTGTCATATTTGTAAATCCTTCAATCCTATCCCAAGTTGTTCTTAAGGGGGTGTTACACAGTATTTTTTCACCATCCCTGTTACCCCTTCTCCCGCACATTGGAGGACCTATTCCGGGACCTGTGAGAAGTGACATAACTTGAAAACACCTGCATTGTATCCCCTTAAGTATGTACTTCATATGCCCTAAAGACACCTTCTACAAATACCCATAAATATAGCCCTTTTTTCCATTGGCGTTGTTCCACAGTGTATCACTCGCGCCAATGGGGGAAATCCTCCAAAGAGGGCGCGCCAGCTGGCGCTCTATATCAGAGTCGCACTAGTGCCAACCCAGTTGGGTAAAGTTTTTAACAAACAAACTTCTGAAGGTTCCTTCTAACCTATTCATGAACTGATTCCAGTTTGAGTTAGTTCAGTTGGGCTTCAAATCTCCCAAGGAGGGAAGTAGTTATCCACCTCTAATGGAAGCTTCCTAATGATAAGGACAATCCCATGAATCTTGTGGATGGTTTTATCTACTTCTCCTACATCTATATAAGCTTGTCTCTTTGCTTTTGACAAGCTAGTTAGTAATTCTACTCTTCAAGCTCCAAAATCTAAGTCCCAAAGTCTGAGAATTACTAAGCTCATGCTACAAGAGGCCTTGTTCATCCCCATAAGGCTATATCTTTAAGGAGGAGATCCATGTCCAAGTAACCAAGGAGAGAGAGGCTTGTTCCCCATCTCCTATAAGTTTTACAAGGCATGTGTTGCTGATCACCCACCCAAAGGAGGATTTGACGTCAGAACTATGGTTGTATTCTCCTTTGTTTATCAATAATAATAGACGACTATCATTATGGTTCCACTCTTATTGTATTTATAATGATGTTTGAGTTATATCCTTTCTGACTGATATATAGTTGCATTTCTTGGATTTTATGCTTGTATTTGTGTTGTTCTTTGCATGTGCATGTGTCCGTTCATGACGATCGTGGGGATTGTGACCAGCTAGAGTGAAATAACGGGAGTGATGACTCCTCTACAAATACTAGCGTTGGATTTGAGGTAGGCCCTCATCATCGGTATTTACTTTGCAATTAGGAACCTACGTGTTAGCATTGTTTGATTGTTTCTAAACCTCATTTAGGCTAGTGGGATCGCCTCTGTCCGCAGAGGGGATTTACCTCCACAACAATTTGGCGACTCTGTTGGGGAGTTGGCTTTTGCCTTGTTTATTTATCTTGTCTTGTTGTTTGATTTGTAAACTTTAGACGGAGCATGAAGTCTGGCCAGATAGCCTTCAAAACGCTATTTATTTGCATTAGCGAAGTAGATCAACGCTACTTCAGTCCATCTCTGGTTTGGTTTGCAAACTGAACGGCTTGGAACTTGCCTTGTTTCTTGGTTATTTCCTTGGTTTCTTCTGCTCGCTTAGCTTTCTAGGTTGGATGCCTGTGTTGTTTTTTGCCTCTTGGTGTACTTACGTATTGCTGGTTCGGCCTTGGCTCCTTTGTTTTTATTTTTCCATAGCAAACTCGGCTGGCGCTAGTTTATAGCGTGACAGTCGTGCCAGTTGGCACAAGTTGCACATTTACAACCCGCGCCAATTCCTGAAAGGCACCTGTTGCAGCCTGACAGTCGCGCCAGGTCTGTAAACTTTTGAAGTTTGCTTGGTTGTGAACTTTTTGAGCTTGGGTTTTGTCCTAAGTACCTTTTTTCAGACTACTTGAGTGTATTGGAGTGTGACTTGACTGGCTTTGATCGCTACCCTTTGGGTGTTTGCTTTTTTCTACTGATTTCACATTCCTAGCCCTAGGGCATCTAGTGGCCTTGTGAATCGAGCCTTCCTAAGGTGTTTTGATCTTTTTGTGGTCCAGTCCACTCTTTTGTTTGCTCCCTTACGCTTGTTTGGTAGTTGTGAATCATTTGGTTGCGTTATTTGGGTGATTTTCTTCGTCTTCACTTGAATTCCGCTTCGTCTCACTTTGAGCCTAGATCACACGGCTCATTGTTGTTTTTGGGATCTTTTTGGTTCTTTGGATGTTTGATTTGTGATTTGAGGAACTGAACATGTTTGTATTGGATAGAATTTGTTTGTGTTATTTCTCAAAAACTCTTTAGTGCATTTTGCCATTATCAAAAAGAAAAATCTCTTTTGCTTTGAATCAGTTAATGAAAATTAGGACTTTTCATTTCGATTAGTGATTTAGTGATCTTAAATAAAAGTTTATTGATTTACATTAGCTGCATTAGGGAAGCTCTTTGTTGTTTTGTGATCGTTTCGTTTGTATGAAATCTCTTCAACTCTCTTGTAATTAGCATTCATCGAATGGAATGACATTTTTTGGCATATAGATTGCATTTAGGGATTTTGCGAGATTACATACGGTAGGACCTGAAAATCGAAACTTAACTCAAGATCAACTTTAAAATAAATCGAATAAACCTAAAAACGCATTGGAACATAACGCTCACATTCTAGAGGTCTAGGCTAGAGACGTGCTCCGACGTCGTTAAACCTAGTCACTTTTGTTTTCACTTAAGGTTGGGTGATTCCTCCTTTTGTGACTCAACTATGATCTAGTATGGACTTGTGCTCCCATGTACCGTCGAGTATATATGGGGAGACTCCACTAGGTTATCATCCTTGATCCACAGGAAGCCGTGTCTGCTGCCTTACAGCCTGTAATGCACCAAACACAGCATTCGGGAAGATTGACTGCCGTATGGAAAGTCCTTGGTTTTCATATGATTGCTAAGGTGTATATGCAGTTTTACGGATTGTCGGTAAACCCCTTGCCTAGTTTCTCCAGAGTAGTCACTTTTTGATCCTTTTCGGACTCCTTAAAAGAAAAGGCTCACTTGAGCATTTGTCACTTCGGGCTCACTAAATATTCGAAGGCGACTAGAGTCATCTTTTGTCCTTTTCTCGAATCTTAAAAAATGAAAAAGTCAAGATATGTCCTAATGTCTTAAAATTTATTCGACCACGATCACACATACTCACACATACCTTGTTAGATCTTGTCTGCATTAGTTTTGAGTAGGGTCTTTCTTCGTTAGCTTGTCTAGGATTTTTTGAATTTAATCATCCTGGCAGATCCATCGATCCCGTCTCCCGTACCTAGTGACCAAGGGTCTCCTTCTTCTACTGCTCCTGAGACACCGGTTTGTGGTGATGCTTTTCCTGTTATTCCAAATGTCCAACCGTTGAGCTCTCGTGCTCCAGAGGACGAGCTTCACGATCTGTTTTGGAACCCTATTTGGGAACCTTACGAAGAGGATTATCCCTCTACTCCTACTGGTGTTTCGAGCCCGATGGTTTCCTCTGATATGGAGGACACATCTCCTGTAGCGAGTGAAACACCTGTTGTGTCAAGTATTGAGACTCCTATCCCGGCCACATCCCCGATCATATCTACGCCCTACACTGTTACCCCTCTCGGTATCACAGTGCCTGCGGGCTATAGAGATCTAAGGGATGCCATGGGCTCTAGGAACTCCTCTTTTGGTACCATGTGGGATCATAACATCATTCCCACTACGGGATCTTTTGTTTCCCAAGTTCACAATACTATTGTCACGTTAGTTCTGACCAATCCGACCGTTTGTGTCACATTTTCAACTCCGGTTGCTAGTGCCATTACAACATCTTCCATCGTAACTATTGTTGCCGACCCGTCCCACGGTCCAGTACATAGTGGTCAGTTGGCACATGCTGCCAGAGTTGTTCATCCTGCAAGCAGTGCCCCGCCTTCTTCTGGTGTCATTCCAGCAAGGGGGGCATATTCTCAATACTTGCATGCTGTCCAAAATCCAGGCGAGCAAGGCAGTTATTATGACCCCATAGGTCATCATTTGTGTACCTCCTTGCCAGCACAGCCCGCTGTTGAGGCTTCAATTCCGTTGAATGTCGCTTGGGGTACCACTGGTTATGGTGGTGGCCAATTCCGTCCGGATCAAGGTTAGCTGCACCAAGGACCATCATACTAAGGTCAGCCATCCTACACACAACCTAATTATGGGCAACAGTATTATGGCCAAACCTATCCAGGGCAACCTGGAGGCTCACAAGGACAACCCTCCCAGGGACGACCTTCGGCCTATGGTGGTCCGTCTTTTACCTATATTGGGCAACCTTCTGGAAACCCGGGACAACCTTATGCTCAACAAGGACAACCTGGAGTCCAACAAGGATACCCTTCGGGTCAACACTACGGGAATCTAGGACAACCTTACACGCAGCAAGGACAACCCAGAATCCAGCAAGGGTACCCTTCTGGGTAGGGTGGTCAGCCTTACATGCACCAAGGCCAGCCCACTGCTCAGCCTAGTCAGCCATCTGGTCCGCAAGGACAACCCTCGTTTGCACAAGGACAACCGAGCACACAGCAAGCTCAACCTTCTGGGCAAGTAGGTATGTCCCAAACCCAACCAGGACAACCTTCTGGCCAGATGGCCCAACCTCAGGCTTCCCAAGGACATCTCTCTGGGCCTGCTCAACCGAGCACGCAGATGGTCCCTGCTTCTCAAGCTCAACCCGAGTTTCAGCCCCAGACTCAAATTGGTCTCCAGCCATAAGGTGGGTGTCAATCCCAACCTTCTTACCAAACGCAGCCTGGTTCCCAGGCTCAATATGGAGCCCAGCAACCGTATGGATACCAGCAACCCCAAGGGAAAACTCAGTTTGCCCCGTATCAAAATTATCAACAGCCAGAGGTCACGCCTTATCAAAATTACCAGCAACCAAATGTTTCTCCTGTAGGTCAGTATGGTAACCAATGGGGCGCTCGGGGGTAGATCCAGATCAACCATCCGGTTATGGATATAACCCTTACGGGCAGAGTCCCTACGGACAAGGTCCTTTTGGACTTGGGCCGTCCGGACAAAGTCAATGGGGGCAACCAGAACCTGGGCGGAACTCTGGCCCTACCTCGTATCCACAACCGCAAATGTCCTTCAACCCTCAGCTACCATTCTTAGCAACGTTGGAACTGCCCGATGTGTTGAAATTAACCAATGATCCTATCTTGCATAATCCACAATGGCCGCTGGTTCCAACCAAGATACCCGGCGATTGTCCCAAATTTGACGGCAAAGCTGGAGAGGATCCTCAAGCCCATGTAATGACTTACCACCTTTGGTGTTCGCCCAATTCATGGCTTAACGATTTAGTTCAAATTCGCCTGTTCCAAAGGACTCTCACCGGCTCCGCTGCTAAATGGTACATTGAATTGACCCGTGCGTCTTTTCAGGATTTCAATTCATTGGCAATGGCATTCCTCACTCATTTTCAGTTACCCATTCGATACGAGACGGGAACACATCTCCTTACATCTCTCAAGCAGGACACGGCTATGCACATCTCTGATCTTATATATGAATGGATAAGGCGTTGTCGGTTGATCAAGTTCTGGATTCCTCATCAACTCCTCACCGATTGGTTCACAACTTCCTTTGTCCCTAAGATCGCACGGGACATTGCTATGGGAGCTTGTGTGACTGAAGAGCAAGCTATCGCGCGTGCCCAGTACCTTGACTTAGTTTACTCTCAGTCAGGTACTTTATATGAGTATTTGCCTAATGCCTCGAGACCTGGTACATCCAAAGCTCCACCAAAGCCATCTTTCGATGGATTTGTTGGCTCTGTAAATCTGTCATCGAAGAAATCATCCTCGAACAAAGGAATATTCGTCATCCGCCGGGAAGGAGCCTAAGGTCCCCTCAAGTGCTCCTCCGTCCAGTTCTAGTCCACTCCGCATCGAGAGACCTAATACTGAGACACCCATCCGACCCCCTCCCAAAGGAGTACTCCGAAGATCATATTACAACCCAAATGCTCGTGCTGCCTAGTACTATAGCATAGTTGAGGACTTACCGTAGGCTCCGTCGGCTATGTCCACTTTAGAAGTTCTCCAAAGCAGTGCCCCTCAAAGGAAGTCCCTGCTATCGGCCATCGGTGGCATCGACCCGGCAGATTCGGATTTGATCACCTTTGATCTCGAGAGCCATGTCCTAAGGCTTCCTCATCAGATCGCCTTCCTCATACAAGTCATCATCAATTTGAAAACGATCCATCGTACGGTTATTGATGAAGGCACGTTAACTTGCATCATGTTTGTTGCTTGTTGGAAAGTGATCGGGTCTCCGATTTTGAGCCAGTCTCCCACAATGCTGGAAGCCTTTGATGGGAGAGAATCTCGTCCCTATGGTATCCTTCAACGATTGTTGATTACTTTAGAAGGGAAAACCATTGAAGTGGAAGTTGAGGTCATTGACGCAAATCTTACTTACAACCTCCTTCTGGGCCAGAGTTTGACATATGCCATGCGTGTCGTGGCTTCGTCCCTCTTCCGTGTCATTCGTTTCCCTCACCAGGGGAAAATTGTCAGGGTAGACCATCTCTCCTTCTTCGCTTCTTCTTCTTAAGGAAATGTGCCTTTCGTGGAGCATACCTCCATCCCTTTCGAGAGTGTGGGAGTCAGGCTCTTCAAAGATCCTGCCCTCATGGGTGTTTTTTCACTCCCACCTCCAAACCTCACCTCCATCAGTATGATTTTGATTCGTTCTGATCCTTGGGTCCTTCCCCCCATCAACCAGATAGAATCGTGGGGCGAGGAGATGCTGTTGAGTCCTGCTGAGCTCAACTACATTGAAATCGCAACTGTATCGACTCCTCCTACTAAATCTGCTTCTTTAAGCGGAGCTCTTGACTCATACGACTATTCCCCTTGGCTTGGAGAATGTGCCTCCTCAGATCCATTAAAGGAAATATTTCCTTCCGACGAAGCCATCATAGAGACCATGTCTCTCAAGGAACCTTCGTGGTTCAATCTTCATCACCGTTCCTCGTTTCTTCCTACCCTTCGGGAAACATTGGCTTGTCTCGAGCGGTTTGCTCTGTGTCTCCCTTCACAACCTCTTCAGACACCTATTCAGGTCTATCAAGTACCTTCTGAAGGGAATTTGGGGAACATTACGCAGACCCAACCTATCGACATCTCTGTCAAACCAGAGATTGTCGAGCACATCTACATAGGAATCACTTGCACTCCTGAGGAAATTCAAATCTATATAGCTCTTTTTCATGAGTTCCGTAACGTCTTTGCATGGTCTTATGAAGAGATTCCCGACATTGATCCAAACATCGTAGTGCATGAGATACCTACGTATCCAGGAGCTAAACCTATTCGTCAGCGTTTACGCCCTGTGCACCCCCGCAAGGCTGCGGCAATCAAAGCAGAAGTCGAAAAACTTCTTAACGCTGGTTTCATTTACCCTATCCCACTCACAGATTGGGTCTCTAACATTGTCCCTGTGGATAAAAAACAGGGTACTATTCGCGTCTGTGTCGATTATCGCGATATTAACCAAGCCTGCCCGGAAGGTAACTACCCCACACCTTTCATTGACCAGCTCATTGATGAGTGTGCTGGGAGTGAGATATATTCATTCATGGATGGCTTTTCTGGCTACAACCAGATTAATATCACGCCCACTGATCAACACAAGACGGCCTTTATCTGTCTGTGGGGTACTTTCGCTTATAAAAAGCTCCCTTTCAGTCTCAACAATGTCGGCGCCACTTTTCAACGTGCGATGTCTTACGCCTTTCATGATATCCGGTGCATCGTACAGCCTTATCTGGATGACCTTCCCACTCATTCAGCTAAACGCCAAGACCATCCGTCGCATCTCCGCGAAATTTTTCTCCGCTGTCGACACTACACTATTCGACTTAATCCACATAAGTGTGTCTTCTGCGTGGAATCTGACCGACTTCTCGGGTTTATCGTCTCCCGCGAGGGCATCTGCTTGGATCCCCTTAAAGTCGAGGTAATTTTGAATCTTCCTCCCCCTGCTTCTTTGTGGCAACTACAGAGTTTGCAAGGTAAAGCAAACTTTTTATGACGATTCATCCCGAATTATGCCGAGGTGGCAAAAGGTTTCACGTGGTTGCTCAAGCGTGACACCCCATTTCAATGGGATGCCATAGCTCAAGAGTCTTTTGCACATATTAAAACTCTTCTAGTTTCTGCCCCTTTGTTGTGGCCTCTGAATTATCATCGTGATTACACGTTGTATCTGGCCGCTGCTGATACCACCATCGACATGGTTCTGGTTCAGGATGACGATGATGGCACTGAACATGTTATTTATTACCTTAGTTGCAATTTGTTAGACACGGAATCTTGATATGCTTATGTCGAGAAGTTGGCACTAGACGCTGTTTGTGCTGTTCAACGCTTCCGTCATTACATCTTGTTGCGTACCACGATAGTGATCTCTGATTGCAACCCTATGACATACATTCTGTCACGCCAGTTGCTCGGGGGCAAATACTCGAAGTGGATAGTCATCCTCCAAGAGTTTGACTTGGAATTTACTGCTTCCAAGTCTAATAAATCGCTTTTCTTCACTGAACTTTTGTGTTCTCTGCCATCTACTACTGTCTCCTCTCAGTTAGAGGATTCCATTCCAGATGAAACTCTCTTCCTCATTAGCACCCTCGATCCCTGGTACGGGGATATTATTGTCTACTTGCAGACATCCTCCTTTCATCCCAAGACCTCTAAGGATGCTCGCCGATGGATCCGACATCAAGCCCAACCATATCGCATCGTTGGGGACACCCTGTATCGTCTCGGTGTTGATTTTGTTCTTCGTCGCTGCTTGACTTTCGAAGAAGCAGAGAGAGTTTTGAATGACCGCCACTCTGGTGCTTGTGGTGGTCACATGTCTGGATATGTCACCGCACAAAAAATCCTCCATGCTGGCTACTTTTGGCCCTCCATTTTCAAGGATTGCATTCTTGTTGTCCGTTCATGTAATGAGTGCCAAATTTACCAACGGAAGACGCGTGCACCCCCTGCTCCACTGCACCCCGTTGTAACCGTCGGTCCTTTTGCCAAATGGGGCATCGATTATATGACCTGTAACACTCGCTCGGCCGGGGGGCATGGGTACATCATCGTTGCTATTGATTATTTCACGAAATGGGCCGGGGTGATGCCTACATTGTCTGAAGATGGTCACACCGTGACACAATTTTTGTTCAATCATGTTATTTCTCGGTTCGGAGTACCCCAAGCCATTGTCACTGATCACGGAAAGCATTTTCGTAATCACATGATGACCAAGTTAACGACCTAGTTGGGCCTAAGGCATGATAGTTCAACCCCATACTATCCTCAGGCAATTGGTCAAGTGGAAGCCGTGAACAAGGTTTTGGTCACGATGCTTCAACGAACTATTGGCATGCTTAAGTCCAACTGGCATCTGATGTTGTTCTCTACTTTGTGGGCCTACCGTACCTCCGTGAAGTACGCCACTAGTTTCACTCCCTTTCAGTTAGTTTGGGGACTGGAGGCTACCCTTCCTATTGAGTGTGAGATTCCTTCATTAAAGATAGCTGTCGAATTGCTCCCTGATACTACTCCAGTAGAAGAGCGTCTTCTTTACTTAGAGCGGCTGGACAAGACTCGTCATCTAGCCTCCTTAGCTATTGAAGCTCAGAAGAAGCGAGTGAAAAATCACTTCGATAATACTGTTCACCCCCGCTCTTTCATTGAGGGAGACTTAGTACTGCTCTATGACCAAGCTAACGATAAGCTAGGGGCAGGAAAATTCGAGCCTATGTGGCACGGGCCCTATATTGTGAAAAGAGTTTTGCAAAAAGGAGCCTACGAGCTTATTGATTATGAAGGGAATCCCCTAGATAAGCCCCGAAATGGGCTTTATTTGAAAAAATACTATGCATGAGTCCAGGCACTCTCTTTTTTGTATATACATGTGCTTTCAGCAAGTGTTTTGTGTGTGCATGTTTTCTTATTTTTGTCTTGGTGTGTCGGCGTGATTGCCGCTTATTGTGTTTTTCTGCTTCTTGGACAGATGTCTGGATCGCCTTACGTTGGTTTCGTTGATGGTGCCTCCCGCAGTACACGTAACTTGTCATCTGCGGCATGGGTAATCTACGGTACTCATGGTGAGTTAGTAGACATTCAAGGGGTTTGTCTAGGTTGTACAACGAACAATGTTTCTGAATATAGTATTGTGATTTAATTATTAGCTGAGGCGATTAACCTCGGCATTCGAACATTGGTTGTGAACTTGGACTCTCAGCTTGTCGTCCACCAACTGAACGGGCGTTATTCCATCAGAGACCATCAGATTTTAAGGTTGTATTTACGTGTTAAGTTATTAGAACACGATTTTGATTTCATTACTTATCAACATATTCCAAGACGACTTGATACGTTAATCGATGCATTAGCTAATTATGTGTTGGACAGGCATTTGCATAACATGTAATTCAACATAACACAAGAAGCATAAAGTACAATAAACCATAAAACATATGTATATATATATATGTGTGTGTCCAAAATGTTTGCACCCCGTGCATCATCAAAAAATAATACATGTTTGTCTGAATACATCCAGAGACAACATGTCTCTCAAAAAATATGCATCAAAAGAATAGCCTAGATATCTAGTCTCGGTGGTGCTCATGGTAGCACGTCACCGCTCGCACTAAACGTCTTAGGAGTCGGTGGATGTGAGTTGGCAGCCCCACTGTGTGCCTCTGGTACACTAGTGGGACATCCGCTAGCCGAGCGTAATCTGGAATCCCTCGAGTGATAGCCTCGAGGTTCTGAATAAGCTCCCCTCTATCACCACCCTCCTCCTGAGGATCTGTTGCTGCTGCTGTTGCTACTGGGTGTCTCCTTGCAATGGGAGACATGCCAGCTGGATGCTTTGGGCCAACATCTGCATATGCATATAAAGGTCATTAGGACAAGCATGTACTCACAAAAAAAAAAATCATAAAAACGCAAAATCAAAAAATGAGGTCATACCAATCTCCTCATCCCAGTCCTCTCCCTCCGGTAGGGGAAGGTCAGGGTCTCCGGTGAAGTCTGTCCCCGCATACTGCCAGTCCTCCACCACAATTAGCTGGCGGCGAAGCCACCCGTAAAACTCAGGTCTAAAAGACATCTGCTGACCGCCACCACCCCTCGGCATCAATGCCGCCCATCGAGCCATCCTCGGCTCTCGAGGTGCCGAGTCTAGAAAAAAGGCCCCTTGGCCCTGGAAGCTTGACACGCGTTCCAAGAAGAACGTCACCAAGATGGAGCCATATCTGAACTGCTGCAGCTTGCCCTGCTTGGCTTTGGTTAGCTGCCTCTTCATACTAGTCGTCACTGCTGACACCCAATTGAAGACTGTCGG
This sequence comes from Pinus taeda, assembly GCA_000404065.3. NCBI lineage: Eukaryota > Viridiplantae > Streptophyta > Pinopsida > Pinales > Pinaceae > Pinus > Pinus taeda. The sequence goes on from APFE030374343.1 coordinate 52,271, forward strand.
ACTAAGGCACTCTGTCGCCAGGATTAGATGGTTCTTCGTAGCCTCATGGGGCTCCTGTGCCCCCGGAGCTCGTGTGATGGTAAATATCAATGCTCTCAGTGTCAAGTCTGGAATGGTCGGGATATCCACCTTCGAGCTGCCCTGCCTGTATCTTGCACCTGGGCAAACTTGGGCCTTCACCTCCTCCATATTCTCTCCAGATGGCCTGCTACTGGTCAGTCGAGTTACCGGCCCCCGTCGTGACAATCCAGTGAGGAAGTAGACATCGGATACGTCTAACTCCAATACTTGGTCCCGTATTCGGAACACCTGTTCCTGTACATCCCACAAGTTGACCAAATACTGTAAGAGCTCGTAAATAGGACAGCATGAAAACTTTCTTGAGCCTGCATGCTCTAAGTGCCTCCATGTAGTCCTCATCTGCCAAGGCCAATGTGTCTACTTGATCATGTTCTCGTTCTTTCCACACGATCACCATTTTTGTGTATTTCCCTGCAAACACAAGCCCAAAACAATAAATTAGATTCTTAAATAACTTGAAATTGCAGGTAAATAGGTTTAAATTTGTTAAAAATTTGCCCAAAAATCCACGCGGCCATTGGCGCGACTGTTTCTAAAACAGTCGCGCCCATGGGCGCATGCCCTATGGGAAAGTTGCCCCATTGGCGCGAGTCCGTGCTCGAAACCCGCGCCAATAGGCGCAACCCCTAAATTTGAAATCCTCCCTATAGGGGATGAAAAATCAATTTAAAACAATTTCTAAACGGATAAAAATGAAGCTAAGGACGAGACCTCTTACCTGACACTGACAGCGCTCCAAATGGTCCACTGGATTTGTCGCAATCGCCAACTGAAGGTCGCACTCCAAAAAGCCCTAATGTCTCTCTCCAAAGGTAAAAAGAGAAAAGTAATTTTTTAATTTACCATTTTCACCATTTTATAACTTTTTGACCCCTAAATAGGTTTTAAAAGTCATTTTATGGATATTTTTATGAATATTTGTGTCAAAAATGGATTTTACACCGATTTCTTGTGCAGCGACAGGTGTTTGTGTAGCTTTGGCAGAGAAACGAGTTGTATTTTATACTTTTTGGGACTCGATAAATACACGAACAAGTCACCTTGGAGTCATCTTTTGCTCTTTTCTGACTCTCTAAAACGTGAAAGGAATTCTGAGTTTGTCCTCTCGACTCGTTAAACGGAAATGAGAGGCGGTGGTCTTTAAACCCTTTTCCGACTGTTTAAAAAACGAAAATGTCATCGGACCCTTGTCATTTCTGGTTCGTTAATGGTCATGAAGTGACATTGTTTTGATCGCTTTTTTACTTTTTCATATCAGAATCACTACTTATGAAAAGTACTCCTCGGTCGTAATGATCGGGCGGTTCTTTCGAGCATGGTTTTATACTTTTTCGGGCTCGAGAGACACAACTTTACGAAAAAGGACACCTCTGGAGTTTCCTTTTCGTTGTCTTTTCAAACTCTCTAAACATGAAAAGATGCTGAGTTCTTCCTTTTTCAGACTCATTAAAACTTAATGACATCGGATTCCGTCGAAGTGATGCCTCCCAAGCATATGTTATCCCCGTCAAGCTTGTCATCCAAAAATAACCAGGGTACTCGCCAGAAATGGTGGGGGAATAAAGGAACCAAAATTATCGTCGTGTCGGCAGTATGTCGCTCTTGAACATGGCACTTGTCTGCATTCGTGTCTGGGTGGGGACATCTCATCTTGTTTTACACTTGCCTCCGTGGGTTTGGGTTATCCTGTTTGACCATTCATCTGATCATCGTCTTGTCACCATGACCCCTAATCATTTGATGTCAAATACTGCCAAGTCCATTGTCGTGCCGCCGATATGTTCAAGAGAAGTTGGCCTCTGCAGAATACTCAACCTCCCTCTGATACCTCACACAAAACATTTTATCCTTCTCTGTCTCGTGTCCGATGATGTGGGAAACATAATGGCCCACCTTCGATCAAGGTCACTTCCTGTCGACTTCAACTCATTATCTAGGAATTTGACTTAGAGACTCCATTCAGGTGCATTGGAGCCTGCATGCCTCAATGGAAGGTTCTTCGTATTCGACATGAGGTTTTTATCATTGGCCTCCGATCGGATGATTCTACGGGTGTTCGACACCGGCTCACTGATTCGCACGCCGTGGATTGTACCTATAGTACCTTGAGGACCATTGTAATTATTGGTGGTACCTCTCGCGTCTGTTAATAGTTTTCATCATTGACTGGTAATCAGACGATGTTCTCGCATGTTCGAATTTGACTCCCATATTCGCATGCTTGAACTTGTACTTGGTTCGGGTCGAGATGGAGTGCAAGACCCTAGATTTTGTCTGTTGAGATCCTGGTTGCATTTTGTGGATTATTATAATCACTACATGACTCATTCACTGGATGACTGCGACCATGCCTGAGTCTATTCATCGATCCTCGCTGGATGGCTGCATCCATACCTTGGATCCAAATTTTTATGTACTCTGCTATGGATGGTTGCGCCCATACCATGTACATCATGTACTTGAGATATCAGTTGTACTTTGTGTAGGTTCTCCAGCGGCTGTGTTTTCTGTCGACAATGTTCTTGTAAAGCATTTCACCCCTCTCTCTATCGGGCTTCATGCTTTAGGGGGCATCTGTTACACAATATTTTGTCACTGTCCATGTTACCCCTTCTCCTGCACATTGGAGGACCTATTCCGAGACCTGTGAGAAGTGACATAACTTGAAAACACCTGCATTATATCCCCTTAAGTATGTACTTCATATGCCCTGACGACACCTTCTACAAAATACCCATAAATATAGCCCTTTTTCCATTGGCTTTGTTCCATAATGTATCACTCACGCCAATGGGGGAAATCCTCCAAAGAGGGCGCGCCAGCTGGCGCTCTGTATCAAAGTCGCACTAGTGCCAACCTAGTTGGGTAAAGTTTTTAACAAACAAACTTTCGAAGGTTCCTTCTAACCTATTCATGAACTGATTCTAGTTTGAGTTAGTTCAGTTGGGCTTCGAATCTCCCAAGGAGGGAAGTAGTTCTCCACCTCTCATGGAAGCTTCCTAATGATAAGGACAATCCCATGAATCTTGTGGATGGTTTTATCTACTTCTCCTACCTCTATATAAGCTTGTCTCTTTGCTTTTGACAAGCTAGTTAGTAATTCTACTCTTCAAGCTCCAAAATCTTAGTCCCAAAGTCTGAGAATTACTAAGCTCATGCTACAAGAGGCCTTGTTCATCCCCATAAGACTATATCTTTAAGGAGGAGATCCATGTCCAAGTAATCAAGGAGAGAGAGGCTTTTTCCCCATCTCCTACAAGCTTTGCAAGGCATGTGTTGTTGATCACCCAGCCAAAGGAGGATTTGACGTCAGAACTTGGTTGTATTCTCTTTTGTTTATCAATAATAATAGACGACTATCATTATGGTTCCACTCTTATTGTCTTTATAATGATTTTTGAGTTATATCCTTTCTGACTGATATATAGTTGCATTTGTTGGATTTTATGCTTTTATTTGTGTTGTTCTTTGCATGTGCAGGTGTCCGTTCACGAGGATCGTGTGGATTGTGACCAGCTAGAGTGAAAGAATGGGAGCGACGACTCCTCTACAAATACTAGCGTTGGATTCGAGGTAGGCCTTCATCGTCGGTCTTTACTTTGTAATTAGGAACCTGTGTGTTAGCATTTTTTGATTGTTGCTAGACCTCATTTAGGCTAGTGGGATCGCCTCTGTCCGCAGAGGGGATTTACCTCCACAATAGGGGGGATGTTAGGATATTCCGACACATAGGAAATAGTTAAGTATAACTTGGTCTAATATAGAGTTAGGTAAAGTGTGTTTCTTTACTATGTACTTTTGTAACTTACAATCTGACGGTCACGATATGTAGTGATCTGACAGTTCATTCTCTCCTGGTATTACTGACACTTGATCCGTGGCTTGACACCCGATTGGTCCATGAATTCTATTTAAAGCGCATGGAGGGTCATTTGTAGGTTAACTGTTCACAAGAGAAGCTTATGTAAATTTTCATTCTTTTATTAATAAATTGCCTGAAGTGGCCGCGTTGGCTCAGGCCATGGACTGTTTCCCTCTTTGAGGGTTTTAACCACGTTAAAAATACTGGTGTATTGATCTGTGATCTGTTTGTGAGCGGTTTCCTTTGATGTTCTGTCTGAGGAACTTACCCTGTAAATTCCTACAGCCTTTAAGATATTTGGCTTGAGATATGAACATGCCTATTGTGGTTTGAGATACTTGTAGTCCGAGGAAGTAAGATAAATCTACTATCATCAACATCTCAAACTCTTTTTAAATATTTTGAGCAAACTCATGGCTCATCTCATCATTATTACTAGCAAAAATCAAATCATCAACATAGACTAGTGTGACTAGTAACTTATCCTTATCTGTCTCTATGTAGAGATTACTTCCTGCCACCCCCTTCTTGAAGCCTTGTTGTTGTAGATAGTGATCCAATCTTGTGTACCAAGCTCTAGGAGCTTGTTTCAGCCCATAAAATTCCTTTTTCAACTTACAAACAAAATCTTTTCCTTCTGCTAGATTAAACCTTCTAGTTGCTCCATGTAGACTTCTTCCTTGGGTTCCCCATTCAGAAATGTTGATTTTACGTCCATTTGATATATTTTAAATCCTTTTGAGCAAGAAAATTCCAAGAACATCCTGATAGATTCCACACGAGCTATTGGTGCAAAGGTTTCTTCAAAGTCAATTCCTTCAATTTGTGAATAGCCTTTACAAACAAGCCTTGCCTTATTTCTGATGATTTGTCCATCTTCACTCGTTTTGTTTTTGAACACCCACTTGGTTCCAATTATATTTTTATCCTTTGGACAAGATACTAGCTCCCATGTCTCATTCTTCTCGATTTGAGACATTTCTTCTTCCATGGTCTTTACCCAATGAGGATTCTTGCTTGAGTAAATGTTTCTGGTTCTATCATGGATAGAAGAGCAACATCATTTTTCTTTGGTGTACTTGTCATCCTTCTTCGGGTTTGTATCCCTTCATCTATATTTCCAATAATATGCTCTTCTGGGTGATGTTTTTGGAGAAACTTCATCTTTGAAGGGGTTTGAGATGGTTCTTTTTCCTTGTGTTTTTCTTGATCTTTTTATTCTTCTTCAGTGAGAGGGTCAAATTCATGTTCTTCAATTTCTTTTTCTGGAAGGTTTTCATCAATATTCACATCAATGCTTTCCACTATTTTTTGTCGTCGATTATTGTATTTCACTTGTAGGCTTTTCTCCTTGTAGAATATCCAAGGAATACCCCTTCGTCAACCTGAGAATCAAATTTTCCTGGTGAGCCATCATTGATTTTTATGAAGCACTTGCTTCCAAAAATTTTGAAGTATTTTACTAAAGCAGGTCTTCCTTTCCATAATTCATAAGGAGTCTTCTCATTATTTGGTATTAGTTGACTTCGATTAAAGGTATAGACAATTGTCCCGACTGCTTCTCTCCAGAATTTTGGCTGCAAGTCAGTTGCTATTAACATTGTTCTTGCCATTTCTTGAATTGCTCAATTTCTTCTTTCAACTACCCCATTTTGCTTGGGTGTTTTGGCGACAAAGAATTCTCTTTCGATTCCATGTACTTTATAGAATTCATCAAATTCTTTGATGTGAATTCTCCCCCTCTATCTTTCTCCTTGGAGTGCTGGAGTTCTAGTTGGTCCACATAAATCAGCATGAATGATCTCCAAAGGCTTTGATGTAGAAAACTCCTTGGTCTTGTGGCTGGTTCTAGTTTGCTTCCCATGTTGACATGGACCACATACTCCTTGATTTGGCTTGAATAACTTTGGGATGTCTCGTACTGCATTGATCTTGTTGATATTGATCAAGTTATCAAAGCTTGTATGTCCAAGTTGCTTGTGCCACAACCAACTTTCATTTGTTTTACTTAAGTAACATTTATCTTCTTGAATTTTGTTCAGAATGTAGATGTTGTCTGGTGTTCTAACCCCTTTTGCCACAAGTTCCCCTGAGAAAGAGTTCCTTATTTCACAATATTTAGTGCTAAAGACAAAATTATGTCCTTGATCACAGATTTGGCTAACACTCAAGAGATTGTGTTTGATCCCATTTACTAACAAAGCATTTTGAGCCTTTAATTTTCCATTAATAAGGGTAACGGTTCCTTTTCCAGCAATTTTGGCAGATCCACTTCCAAAGGATACATTTCCTTCCTTTATTTTCAATGAGACAAACTTCCTTTTGTCCCCTGTCATGTTTTTGGAGCACCCACTATCCACAAACCAATGATTTTCATCACTGTGAGCACACAGAGCTAGGCCACATTTATCCATTTTGGGATTCTCATTTTTTTCTTTTCTTCTTTTGCGGGGACAATTTTGTTCATTGTGTCTGTTATCATTAAATAATGACCAAATTAGATCAAATTTGGATAAGGGGTCAAAAGAGTTGTAGGTCTTGATTTTTCCTTGCCCTTTGGGACCATATGGTTTGCTTTTTTGATCCTTCAATTTTGGTGTTTCATTCTTACGGGCCATGCAATGTCTAGTTTGATGACCAAAATTTTTACAATAAAAACAATGCCCAAAAAAGATAGTTTTGTACCTATTGTAATAGCCATGATTTGAATCAACATTCCTTGGAGTTACTCTCTCTTCATTCTTTGGATTTGAGAAGGGCCTTTGATGAAATAATATTTCTTCTTTTGGGTTGCTAGAAAGTACATCGGCATACCTTTTCGCATTATTCTTAGTACTTGATAATTCTCCTTTAAAACCTATTCTAGATTTGTCATGTTGAGGTTTTTGATTATTTAGGATAGTGTCAAGTATTTGAGAGCTTTCCCAACCCCTTTTGACTTGCTCCAATTCCTTCCTCAGAGATACTATTTCAGCTTCACATTCTTCACAAACTTCTTCTTTTTCTTTTAGCTTATTTTTCAAGAGGTCTTTCCTTCTAATTGTTTCCTCGTTTTCTACCTTGAGAGAGATGATTTTATTTCGTAATTTCTCATTTTCTTTAATGGCACTCATTAACAATTCATTTACATTTCCTTCTAGCCCTGAATTGTCATCATTTGTGAATGCGATGAATGATACTTCTTGGCTTCCAGCATGGTCATTTTCTTCATATGATTCTTCATTACCTCCTTTGTGATGAGGGAACTAATTAGTTGATTTCTTTTTTATGACTACGAATTCATCTCCATCAAACTCATCTTTCTTAGAGAACAAATTCTTCTTATTGAACCATTTCATTTTGTATACCATCATTTTAGAATTTTCCTCACCATTACTATCATGCTTATGAGGACATTTTGCAGCATAATGACCTATTTTTACACATTTAAAACAAATAAGAGGGTAGTTACCTTTTAGCTTAGATCCTTTCTTTAGTCTTCGTACAAATTGCGCCAATTCGGATTCAACATCGGAGTTATCACTACTGGTATTCCATTCTTTCCCCTTTTTTTGATTTTGAGGCCTTAAACGCTACATCTTTGGAACTTGGGCATCTTTCTCTCATCTCATAGGCAATGAGGATTCCATGAAGTTCATCCATCTTGAGAGTATCTAGATCCTTCATTTCTTCTATGGCACTTAATTTAGAGTCAAATCTGTCTGAGAGAGATCTTAAGACCTTTTGAACAATAATGCTTTCTTCAATGTTTTCTTCCAATCCTTTAAGAGAGTTGACCACTTCAGCTACTTGGAGAAAGTATGATGTAATATCTTCTTCATCATCCATTTTCAGACTTTCAAATTGCATTCTATGAGTTTGAAGCTTTGCCTTCCTAACTTTGGAGTCCCCATCATATAAGCTAATTAGCTAATCCCTTACTTCTTTGGCCAAGTAATGACTTTTGTAAATTCAGAATCAATGATTCCACTAGTGATAGAGTTTAAGGCTTTTGCATTTGCAATGTCAGCTTTCATTTCGTCTTGATCTATTGGAAGAGTGGAAGGAGTTGTGTACTCATTTAAAACCGAATGCCAAACTTTAGATCCAAGAGACATTAAGCAGTAGGACATTCTTTTTTTCCAAAAACCAAAATTTTTGCCATCGAACAGAGGAAGTCTTCCTGACACTTCTTGATTTCTCATCATGACTAAGAATCCTTCTTCTGGCTGTTAGGTTGATATGAAGAAGCTTGCTCCGACACCAATTGTTGGAAATACTGAGAGGGGGGGGGGGGGGGGGGGGGGATGAATCAGTGTTTCTTTTCAATTGTTATTTTTACGAGTTAAATCATTTATATTTAGAACACAAAAATAAATAGTAGGTAGAAATGCTTTTATTAATATAATCTTTGCAATAAATCAAGTACAATGTATATAGGGCTTCAACCGGTTTCCAAGCACCAACTTGGAATTTTTGTGAGGCTTCAACCTCTAGAGCACTAACTTTGCCTTTTCAAGGCACCAAGCTCGAATTTAGGAGCACCAACTCCCAGGGCACCAATCCTTCCAGTTCTGAGGCACCAACCCCAACGGCTCAAACCCTTTGTTGTAAATTGTCTGGATATATTTGGTAGTAATTCTCTGCTCCCAACCCTGCTGGACCTATGACTTACTTCTGTCCTCCTACTTCTTCCACATCTACCAGACCTTCAGCTTCCTTTGTTTCTTACAGTGCACCCCTGTAAACTTTCCTTGTTCTCTATTATAGATGCCCGATATTCCCTAACCTTTGGCTTCCTTTTCGCTCACTTGATCTTTGGCTTCCTGCTCTTTGTCTTTCTCTGCCTATTTGAGTTCACTAATACTCAGAAGACATGTTCATTCAAAAGAGAGGCCGAATTACAAAAGTGTTTCATATATCAAAGAGGCCCTTTTTAATATTTATACAATAGACTCAGTGTTTATGGAGGATTTCATAGGAGAGGCTGTACCAATAGAGAGGTCCCACATGCCACGTCACTACCTCAATTCGCAACCGCAGCTTTCAGAAACTCCTGCAATCGAAACCCTTTGGCTTCACAATATAACATTACCGATGCCCCTCTTTCTGATGGATGTGATATTCCAATAAACTTCTTTTGATAACTCAATCGGGTCCACAACTTATATTGCAATCAATGGTTGAGTTCACAAGACTTATCGCGATTGGCAATTCGACAGTGTTAACCCTTTTGAACTTTGCGATTCAACAGATGCGATATTTAGTTAAGCCATGCTATAATGGTGTGGTGGGTCTGTAATGCTATCGTAATCACAGTTTTCAAGTGGAATTCCTTTGTGATACATAATTTAAATGCGGATGCGATATACTATTAAATCATGTTATAATGGTGTAGTGGGTCCACAATAATATCACAATAACAGTTATCAATGTGATATCCATTTATGAATTGCGATATGAAATTTCAAATGCGAGGATACGATATTGTATTAGGTTTGTTACCATAAAATGTTTAGGTCCGTGTATTATATCACGATCAGGGATTTCATTGTAACAACAACTTCAATACTTGCGATGGGATATTAATTTAAGTTGTATTATAATGGCCCAGCAAGTCCATAGTGTTATCTCAATCGACAGTTTGCAGGACTTCGACTGGCATAAGGATTAAAAATTGGCCTTAATCCCCATAGTTGACCATGATCTAAGGGTTGACTTATGAGATCGATGGCTAGGATTGAGTGCGGGACTTCAGCCATACTTTCCTACCCCTGTTCTTCTGATAGTCGTTGCTCCTGTTGGATCTTTACTCCTATGACTTCTGATACTGCTCTGATAGCTCTTCTATGCTTTGATAGCTCTCCTTTTCTCTGATATTCTCTGCTCTGATAGCTCCTATGACTTTTTATACTACTCCAATAGCTCTTCTCTGCTCTGATAACTCTTCTCTGCTATGATATTCTCTGATATTTCATGTTAACTCCTCCATTAACATTGTTTATAGACCTCCGTCGATGTGTTCCTCTTTTCTTCTTGTGGCTTCCTATCATCATTTAGTATCCTAGAATATTGCCATATTGAGATTAATGACAATCTAGATCAACAATTAATACTTTCAACTAGGATACAAGTGGAGCTCATATCAAATCATGACCTCATCATTCAACAAGTCATGCATTATCAATCCGAACTTGATTAAGTCATTCTCATAATCATAATACAAGTCATCATGTCACTAGGTAAAAATGCATACATCAAGGATGAGTCAAGCAGGTTCCATTTTCATGTTGAATCACAACTATGATTATTTCAACCATTGTGCTAAGAACAAGGAGGCCAATCTCCAAGTAAGTCAACATGCCCACATAATATCAATATTAGGGAAAATAAAAAATCATCAAATCAAATCACTAGACATCAAATCAAGTCCAAATTGCTATTTTAGAGATATCTATAGTCAAAGCACATCTCAATCATCAATTCAAATTTATTGTCAAACATCATGACAAACCAATTTTCATATATATACTAGTAATTCCAAATCATGCCAACCTCTTGTAGCATAAACGTAGTGACATATCTACATGTATGTCCTAGTCACTTGCAAACACAATTTCAATCTGCATGTTCGTGTTATGGAAAACATTCAATCTTTTCCTACTAGAAAATATTGTTGTTATCTGCAATATAACTGTGGTATGGATATCTTCCAGGTGACCATCTGATTTCATGCACAATACTTCATTATATGATCAACAATTTAACTCAACAACTTCAGAAATCAGTTAATAATGACAAACTATGTCAGGGACATCATGATTTAGAGTCCAAACAGTTTTAGAAATCTTCAGATGATGGTCATCAACAATAAAACCTCTAGTCTCTCTTTTCAGGCTAGCATGGGAGCGACTTTAGCAGCCTGGACGTTGTCTAGGACTTAGCATGAGTGTGACCAAGGATGAAATATCCTAGATATGTGACTATGAATGGAGCAAAAACCCTAATTTTTGAATGGGCTTTAGATATAAGACTCCGTTGTAGATCAATACTATCAAATGAACATAAATCATACTTCAGCAACATATAATACAAATAGTAATAAGGGTAAGAATCTTGAGAAGTGATTCTCCCTCTGACTGGGGATCTGCATCATTCATCTTCATCTATGTAAGAAACCTGTCTTGACTTGAGTCATGCAACAACAAATTTGTTAGATCATAAACATATGGCTATCAAAATCATGACAACAATCTTTCATCAAAGTTTAGACTCAAAGCAACAGATAGATGCAACTTCATATCTCAAATATTATGAACACAATAACATTTTCTGTCAAGTCACTCTGTCAACTTACTACATCCAGTTTAACCATATGCTATCAAGATAATACCATAGGTAGTAAGAGATCTAAAATATCAATCTTACACTTATAGTTCTCGCATCAAGGTTACCATGCACTTCATGATCAATGAGATCAAATTAGGTCATTCATTAAAGCTTTATCAAAACAACAAGAGTGTCAATCACTCTTTCCATCATGCTTATCATAAGCATTACCAGCAGACTCATGTATAGGAGTTAATGAACTATCCTTCTGTATGACATCCATCATGCCAAGTATCAAGAGTATCATTTTCTAGAGCCAGGGTGCTAGCCTTATTTATAGGATCAAGGTATTCAAAAGATAGATCATAGATGTTAGCCAAACATCGAGTGTATCAATGTATCAACATAGGAAACATGGATCCAAGTCACTTTCACATGCATGTATGAGCTATTAAAGAAAGAGGCATTCTCATCATACCTTAGGGCTTACCGAGACAATAGTTGAAACACAACATACCATGCATATCTCGAAAACCTAAGCACCTACTCCTTAGACATAGGCTAGGTGAAGCACTTTGTCACATTTTCATCAAGTACCTCTTTATCTCTTTCCAGATCTGCATCTCAAAATGATCCTCAAGAAGGATCTACTCATCACATCTCATCAAGGAGGTTAGAAACATCCATATACTCGAATACATATGCAGGAAGTACAAGCAATAAGCATAATCATCAAATCCATAAGGTTATAAAGTAAGAAGCATCTAAGTCAAGAAATACTTATCTTCAATGAGAGGTGATCTTGTCCCTCTAGAACCAATCTTCAAGAGCCATCAATGTCCATGGTCTATATACCAATTTTGTCTTCAAGTATCCAACCAAATCTGCTAGGGATTATCCCATCTAGGGCTTGAGCATATTCACATTGACCATCTAGGTTCCATATCTCACATGGTTTCCACAAACCAGGGTTTTCTCTCCAACCCTAACCTCATAAAATCCATAAAACCCTAATAATAAATATTTCTAGGGTTATCTTCAAACCCTAGAATTATTTTAGGTCTCCACCATCCTCTTCTTGCTTCCATAAAAGATGTCATCATCAGGGTGATCTCCATGACTTTTCTTCAGCCCAACTTTGAAACCATGTTAAATTTTCTTAGGGTGACATTGTTCTTTGCTATGATAGTTTCATTTCATCATTAATACATTATGTTCACCCCATATCATCATTGCATTATTCAACCCACACCATTAAACATCAACATATGCAATTACATAGAAAGAAACAACATCGCCAACATCATCAATGCAACAAAACATAAAAGGGATGGTAAAAGAAAGCATGCATACACATAGAGACACCAAGATTGGTTTAAGGCCAGGGAAATACCCACTATGGGGAAAACCCTTGCAAATCTTCTTCTTCTTAGATTGTCATCAAATGATGCAGCAAAAGAGAGTACAATGATCCATAACTTTGTCTATGCAACAAAACAACAATGATATCTATGAAACTCAAGAAGGATTAAACATAGAACTGGACCGGATATCCTCATATGGGGCGGAACTACAAAAGGAACCTTTATGACCAAAGAAGCATGCACCATAAAGTCAAAGCAAGTGCAGGAAGAACAGACCCAAGGATGGAAACAATTATGGAAGAACAGGTGGTGACCAAAGGTTACCATGTTCACCTAGTTAGTGGGAAGAAGACGCATACTGACATGGGACCAAATCCAGAAAAGAGGATTCCTAGGACCATCAAGATGTTGTCTATGTAAACAAAATGTAGAAACTCAGGAGCATATCTTAAACTCGTGCCCGGTGGCTCAACAACAATGGGAAGAGACCAGAAGCCTCTTTCGAAAGACGAACAGTAACCCCCAGGACATAGCTCTAACTTTATTCCAATGGGGAAAGGGACAATTTCAAAGCCCGATAGTGAGAAGAGCATGGAACTTGGTAGTGGGATTCAATATATGGACCATCTGGAAAGAGAGGAACAGAAGGATTTTCCAAGGTAAGACCAATTCCCTGGAGGAGTTATGGAAAAGAACCCAAAAGATGATAAGAGAGACAATACTAATGGAAGCTTGGGATCAGGAAGATTGGAAAACTATGGATGAGGATAACCGCATTCTAAGGAGGCTAAACCTGGACCAGGGGATGGTATACCCACAACAACAAAAAACACAGGGTACAAAGAACCAAAGCCCAATCGTGTTCATGTACCCTCAAGACGGATTCATCAAACTTAATTTTTACGGAGCGTCAAAATGAAATCTGGGGCCTGCTGGATATGGCGGGATCTTTAGAGACAGCCAAGGCCAAACCAGGTGGATTTATGCAAACAGAGGAGGGATAATGAGTAACAATGAAGTTGAGTTTATGGCGGCCTATCAAGGAATCAAGATTGCAATAAGAAATGGATACATGAAACTCGAAATAGAAGGTGATTCAAATTTGGTAATAGAGACAATAAGAAAACTAAATCATGGTAAGTCATGGGAACAGGTGGCTAAGAGCTAGAGGACGACATGTCTCATCCAGGACATAGAGGAATCAATGAAGCATATTGAGTATAAGGTCATTCATCATGTCAGGAGAGAAGGCAACCGGACTGCAGACTACTTGGCTAATTGGGGTTGCAACGAGAAGGACGGGAAAGTAGACACCATATGGACAACTCAGCTGGCAGAGACAAGATGGGAGAAGCTCAACCAAATTACCAAACAGGATAATAATGACACAACATAGTTATGATCATATTAACATACACACCTCGATCGGGGTGGAGAAAGGTGACCTGCACAAGGTTATGATGGGGCGCAGTACATGGCAGCATACGCCTCACCTCAGGGTAATCATTTTAAGAACTGTGGCGACGACATGCAGAGGATATCAAAAAACAAGACAATGAACTAGGAGAATGATGGAAATGACAGGAGAAAAGAACGATGGTGATCAGTTAGTGAAGCAAAGGGTAGGTGGCGACATACCTATAAGAATAGGAGAAGGCAACTAGACAGACAAGGAGAAGACAGGAAAGGTGGCGCAGAGTGAAGCAGTTTGGCAGAAAGACCTTGGGTATCGTCTCAGAAGAAGGCAAGCAGGTATGGCGGAGGGAGGTAGGAAAGAAAGGTTGTACAGGGAGGGAGAGGAGAGGAACATATGGAGGGAGCAGGAGCAAACGGAGGAAGAAGAAGGAAATTGCAGGGAAGGGGAAATGGAGCCCGGGAAGGAAGAGCGCATGGAGAAGGGGAATTTCGAGGTGGGGCAGAGTAGCAGGGGGAGTAATAGGGGTAGACCGTCCAGAAGAGGTAAGGGAAGAAGGCACAGGGGGCGAGGGAGACTGAGACAAGCGGACCACTACGAAACTGAGAATCTGGCTTCTAACCAGCAGAAAAGAGGACGCAAGTCCACTGAACAGATCACTCAGGAAGCGGAGAGAGCTTACAGCAAAGAAACCAACGAGGAGATCAGAAAGATTATCGATGCTCTGGAGGATAAAGTCCTGGAGGAGGTTTCTGATCCAGAAATGGAGGAATGGAGTACGCTCCTTTCGGACCCTGGGAATACAAGAGGACGCCTCTCGCTGTATAAATGAGCACTGCACATGTACTGGGTGGTGAAACACCTGTTAGCTAAAGCCATGGAGCAGGTCACTAAAGAGATGATGGAGATGGTTCAAGGCCCACTGAATTTGAAAAGGGAGATGAACAATCTGCAGTTCATGATCCGGAAAAAGGACAGCATAATGGAGGAAATCCACGGCATGCTGAAGAAGATAACCACCGCACAACACGAGGAGGAAATCGAGCAAGTTTTCATGGTAGATTAACTATTTAGCTCTGTTCTCTTTGAATTCTCTTCTAGGCATAAGAGAATCAACTTTTGTAGACATGTCTTTTGATCTGTAATCGCTGATAGGTATAAAGATATAGTAAGTGAGTAGAGTGTTGTCCTGGTTTTAAACATATTGACGCACCAGCTTAGTTGACAAGTTGATAACCTCAGACTATTGGTGACCAACAGACCCAGTTTCCCTTCGGGGCAGGTTAAGGTCACCAACGATTGTATATTTTTGTGGCTGTATATAATAGAAAAGAACACACTGTAGCTTACAAAAAAAAACAATGATATCTATGAAACATATCTAACATGTTAGGAATCAGAACCATCATACTAATAGCTATAATGTGTTGCCACAAACTAATGTCAACTGTTGTATACTATTGTAACTGTGTCGAACACTGCTGAGTATTGTTGTCACTGTGCCAAACATTTTTGAGTACTGATGTGACTGTCAATGAGGCCAATATATATGTTTGCAGCAGATACTAACAAATTAGATCTACAAATATACAGATTTGTAAATCAGAAACGAGAAAGCCAGATCTACCTGATCTCTAAAATCATCTGAAGTCAAGATGTCAAAACACTAGATCTAAACTGGGTCACTCTCATTAACATTGTCTACAAGCAACTAAAACTTCTGGGTCGCCCTCGCAAATACAATATGCAAGCAACTATGACTGAAGAGTCACTCCCAGGAGGACTCTATGTGTGTGACTCTGGAAATGAATGACAAAGAGACAAATTCACTCCCTTTCTGAGTTGTGCGATACCCCCTGATGTTCTGGTCGCTCCCAAGACTACTCTGTGTGAGAAATCGGGGAATAGAACCTTCTTATCTGCATTTGAACCCAGAGTCACTCCCATAAGCCTTTGTGTCAGTGTCCAAGGGTCTATATTCTCTCTCATAGGATTTTGTACCAGCGATCAGGGACCAGAATTCCTTGTTCTGTGCCAATGATCGAGATCCAGAAGACCCTAACCCATAGCGAAACTTTCGCCTGTAATTTCGGACCCTTGAGTGGACTCCTTCCATTGAACTTGGTGGATAAAGATCAGTGGATCACGGTAGATTTGGGTACTAAACCAATGGGAGTGTCCAATGAAGAATGGAAAAAGTTGGATTAGAATGCAAAAAGCACAATACAATTGTGTGTCTCAAATTTGGTATTGTTGAATGTATCAGGGGAAGCTACGGCGAAGGCTTTGTGGGACAAGTTAGGGACTTTGTACCAATCTAAGTCTTTGGTGAATAAACTGTTCTTGCGGAAAAAGTTGTATAACCTGAGGATGAAAGATGGGGACTCAGTGACAGAGCATCTGAACACATTTATTATTGTGGTAAATCAGTTAGCATTTGTTGATATTAAAATTTCAGATGAAGATAAGTGCATCAATTTGTTGTGTTCTCTACCAGATTCGTGGGATAATCTAGTTATTGCAATAGGTAGCAATGCAACTGCCTTGCAGTTTGATGAAATAGTCTTTGCCTTGCTGACGGGGGAGATGAGATGGAAAAATATGGAGAGCCAGAATGGTGAAGCCTTGTTTGTACGAGGACGGTCCCAGAACAGAAAAAAAAAAAAATAAGTCATCGATTGGAAGATCTAAATCTAGAGGGAGATCTAAATCTCCAGGAAAACCTGTAAAGGTGGTGTGCTAGAAATGCGGAAAGAAAGGGCACTTCAAAAAGGACTATAAATATAAAGCTCCTAATAAAGGAAAGGGATCTGATGATGCTCCTTTTGTAGATGCAAAAACCACCTCAGATGAAGGTGGAGATGTGTACTTGGCTTCTTCAAGTACACATGTAGATCATGAGGCATGGTTGATTAACTCAGATGCATCCCTTCACCTAACTCCCCATAGAGAGTGGTTCTGCCAAGCTGGATGATGTAGGTGTGAAGATAGTGTTCAATAAAGATACCTGCAAGATGGTTCGAGGAGTACTGGTATTGATGCGGGGAGTTCGGATTGAAAATTTGTACAAGCTGCAAGGTAGCATTGTTATTGATGGGTGCCAGTTTTGTGGTTCCTGAAAGTGGAGCTGAAAATCTCGTGGTCTCTGGAGAGAAGACCATGTTGTGGCATCAAAGGCTTGGACATATTGGAGAGAAGGGCCTTCGAATACTTCATGGTAAAGGTACGGTAGAAGGTATGAGTAATAGCTCTCTGGATTTTGATTTCTGTGAAAATTGTGTATATGGGAAGCAGATCGGGTGAGTTTCCCCTCTGGTGGTAAGAGGACGAAACAGATATTAGAGCTTATGCACAGTGATGTGTTTGGACCTGTCCATCACTGGGTAAGTTTGTGTACTATGTATCATTTATAGATGACTTCTCAAGGAATACATGGATATATTTCCTTAAGAAGAAATCTGAAGTCTTTGACAGGTTTAAAGAATTTAAGGCTCTGGTGGAAAATCAGACAGAGAAGAAGATAAAGGTG